>JAUCMU010000125.1:12308510-12320643 GCA_032275025.1 Enteromius treurensis | reverse complement strand
ACCCTGAGTTTCTCCTCCTTTAGCAGCACGCCAAATCTGCTTCGCTTAATCGAGCCGACAAGCCTGAACTCGTGAAAAGTAAAAAAAACAAATATAAATCTATTAACATTGCTGAAACAGGCTTCCATGAGGAAGTGATCACAACTGAGGGAATACAAACAAAATTTAGTATGATCTAATAGACTCTGATCAAGCCAGTGGGGTGAAAGCGATACTCTGAATAATCAACCAAGTATCACTCATAATGCCTGATACTGCAGAACGAAAGAGAATTGCATCTGTTAATCAAAACATAACCAGGAAATTGAGTGTATTTTCAATGGCAGCTCCACAAAGGATAGCAAGTCCAAGCAAAACAGTATGCCCTACTTTGCATGAAACTTTACTTTTTTTGCACTCGATCCATCCAGCCTCCAGCTGTTGTGTGTCCGTACCGTAGCCATTGTGCACCAACCATCTATACTTACAAGTTTTGGATGCTGAAGGAACTGAGGCTTATAAAGTAACAGCTAGTGCACTGACTAGCCTCCCAGGGGATAAAGACGGCTTCATTTGAATGAAAATAGTCTCCCTGTCCCCTGAGATAAGACTGAATCAACATGGGGTCTGACAATTCAGAATGGCTTTCAGCACATAATGTGAAGGATAAAGTCTCTGTGCTTTCCTTTCTTGGCTAAATGCATTTGAGGTGCATCAGACAGGGTGTTCGGGGAGCTTCAGCCTTGGACGCTGCCAAAGACCTAAAGCATATCTGCTACTTTGCACAGCAATTATCCAGGTTTTCGCTTTTCCTCCCGGGGTCTCCAAGAGACTGGTTTTGCACCGTCCACACGCATTACTTCTCGCGCTGATTGAAGACCGATCCTGTCACCCCGTGTTTTCCAGGCTTTCAGGCCACCCAGTACGGACGAACCTCACGCATGTCATCCCTCTGTGTGGTCCTCTCAAAAGAGAAACAGATAGACACAGAGGAAACTCAAAGCAAGTGCCAACGGAGAAAGAGATGTTTCAAAATCTGACAGTGTCATTTCTGGGAAAGGAAGGAAGAGAGGGAAAGGAAAGAAGGAGGCGGCGGCGGGGGGAGCCCAGTAAAACAAGCAAAGAGTCTGAGCTGATTGTGAGTGTGGGACTCTTGCCATGCGATGAGAGCAGGAGACTGGAGGGAGGGTGTGTGCGTGTGTGCATGGAGGGAGAGAGAAATGAGAAGAATCTCCAGACTTCAGTAAAACATTCGCTATTCTAAATGCACTAACCGCTGAAAGAGAGCCACAAAGGATTTATTCACATGAAAGCGCCTGCAGTTTATACACAGCTCTGCGTAAAGAGATGAGAAAACAGTTATTTCAGTCCACGGGGCATCCAACTGCTTTGACTGATCATTAGGGGCTAGTTAGCAGCCTTTACCATCCCAGTCTCATCCAAGAGACGGAGTCACCTTTCATTTTAAAAGCCCTGAAACGAGGGCAGTAAACACAACAATTTAAAAAAATGCTCCGTGTAAATCTATCTTTCAGTAGAAAAAAAAATTCAAACACAACCCTTTCCTTTCTCTAATGGGTTTTATTTGTGGTTTGCTGGATTAAAAGGCCTGTTTCCGGCCCACATGTTGGAGATGCCGGTCGCCCCCGAAGGTGTTTAGTGCGAGTGAGCCGTGTAGCGCAGAGGCACGGGCAGCTGGGAGAGATTAATAAAGAGGGAGAAGGCTTGTAAATACTGCTGCCCTGCAGTGATGAATGCCTCTGCAGTACATAGACAGCAGGATGGGAGATAAGGGGAGAAAAGACAAACACTCTGCTTCGGTCCGGGACATGTTGCACCCAGTCAGGCCTTAACCTAAAAGAGCGCTTGGACCAAAGGTCTCCAAACATTAGAGGACAGCATACCGAGGCGTGACTAGACAAAAATTATGGAAGGGTTAACTTTCTGGTCAATCTCACTCTTTGGGGTTCATTTGCTCAATCTGATGGAAATTCATGGTGGTACAACAAAAGAATAAAATTATTTAAAAGAAGAAGAAAGGATATTTGCATGCTTTCGATTACCCATCTAGAAGACAAAATGACAAGTGTATCAATTGATTGTGAGGAATAAACTATGAGAACTATTCCTGTCTAAAGTACATTTTACTGATTACAAAGAACTCAGACGTTGATTGTAAGATGTTCTTTAAACCCACTACAATAGCACCCAGTACTTCAGGCACTTGATTCGTTAGAAATTATTCTAATGTGCTGATAGGGTGCTCAAGATTTTTTATTATCATTCTTATTGTTGAAAATTTTGTTGCTTAATATTTCTGTGTATATTCTGTGTGTTTCATGAGTGGCACAGAATTGAGACAATTCCATTTTAAACTGTTCATAGTGACAAACAGGTGCCAATGATTTACAAAACATGAGGAATTAACAAAAAAATACACTAAAAATGATCTCGGAGTGATGTATTTGCAGCCAAGCAGATGAAAGTTATTTATTGATATGCAAATAAGTGAACCAAGTCTTGTTTTACCAGAGAAGAGGAATGCTGTGGTTATGAAGACGGTGAAAAAGAGCGGAAAACTTGAAATTTAGCTAGCAGGAGAGGAAGAGAGCATTTAGCTTGAGGTTTGTGGATGAAATTTTCCTTTTGTGATGAGACAACGAAGAAAAAGCTATATTATACGTGCTCTTGACAATCAAGATTATAAAACCTGCCTCAGTTTAGGAACATTTAAACAACTGATAATACACCTGAGCGCCACTGTCTTGCAGCAGAATAAAACCCCAAGCGTTTTACACTAAGAACAACATCTATTAGTCCAATGATTCAGAAAGGATCTAAACAGAGTACCACGCGGTTTAATATAAAGTGCTTCAAAAGGGAATAATGACTCATCATCTCTTCTTCTTGTCTTTTTAAATGTTTCTTTAAATGGATACTACACTCAAAATGAAAAGTCTGTCATCATTTACCTTCATGTTTTTCCAAACCTGTAAGACTCTAGCAGAAGATTGTCCATACAAAGCAAGTAAATGGCGTACAATGTTGTTTTGTATGGACTAGTAATATATAATTACTGAAAAAGCGGGCCAGCCTAACACCAGATTATAACTGCCAAATGACAAAAAAAGTAAACCAGAATAAATGAACATAGCATACATAACTGTTTGACTAAATCAGAGCGATCAGTTTATTCCAGCAACAGTTAACTTTCATTCAGCAAAGAAATTATGCTCAGCTCTTGGCACTGAGTTGTCTAGTTCTGATGACGTCACTCGGACCTCTGTGACCCAGAGCTGGGTGTATCGGCCATGGCTGCGCAGGAAAGCCTTTCTCTCACTGTGGGATGTGTTTTTCTGGGCAGACTGCGAGGAGTCGCTTTAACAGTGGGCGATTATTAGTTAACAAAGCTCTGCACTGGACACACACTCCTCACCAACACACATATACATGCACTCCTGAGAGAGAAAGGTGTTAAGACTATTCAGTAATGTGCATGTGCTTCGGCCCCAATCGCAATAGACAAACAGGGGTGAACTATTCACACGTCATAACACAGGAATCAGTGTGAGCAATGGAAAATATAAAGAAATAATCATATTGAGCAATGCCTATGTTTACAAAATGGCATCCACTACCACACCCAAGGGAGGCGAGAGCGAGGGGCGAGGTTATAGTTAACAATGACATAGAATCGTATGTTGAGTAACAATATTTGGGGGGAGAGAGAGAGAGAGAGAGAGACGAGGGAAAGTTAGGTAGAGAGAAACTCAAGCCATTTCTGGGGGGCTCGTTTAAGCTATGGTGACCAAACAATTGCTTTATAGCCTCGGTGAGAAGCCAAAGCATTTTGTTCTGGCACGAAGTTCCTCAGATGTTCTTTCATATGGCCTGGCAAGATTAAGGTAAAAGAATAAGCTTGGCTACGATTCAGCAGAGCCACCTCCTTCGAGAGCTCCCCAATGCACCCTCAGTGATATGTGGCTGAACAGGGACAGCGCATTAGCTTAATGGGCGGACAAATGACTCCTCCGTCGTCATAGCCGTGCGCCTGGACAGTTAATCCAACGGTTTCATCACTTCGGTTCAATGCGCTCAAGCTGACACGCCGCCACTCTCAACAGCCGAATGGATCATTTCAATTAAAGCCAAAAATACCAGTAATGGCTCAAACGGTGATTAAGTAAAGATGTGTTTACGGCTTAAACTGTTCCATACATCAGATGAGTATGGGTAGAGTGCAGATGTTAGAAATGCCGATTTGCTCTGCTGAGATCTTTCTAATGGCATCATTTCCTGTCTCAGGACCTCAGAGCTATTATTTTAAATGCATATATAGTTTGCTCTGGTTCTCGGTTTCTATTTGTGCCTTTATATTTAGCCCTTTGTATAACACAACAAGCATGTTTACCTGGACCTTCTTCCCCAAGTCTTATGAAAAAGCAGTTTCACTTCTGCGCACTTTACTTGAAAAGATTATGTTTACATTCAAACGGAACATTTTAGATATTTAACTGCATGTAAATTGCACTGAAATGAAAATATCATTTTTAGTTTATTGAAGTAGGGATTACATTTACAGTAAATCAATCATAATCAGAGCATATCTGTGCATGCAAAGACTGTAATAGCTATCTTGAGGCCAGCATGCATAATTCAACAAATATATTGCACATGATTACTCCCTAGCACAAACTTTGGTCCTTATTGTCTCTATAATCACAAAAACGAGCTTGAATGGGTTGCAGGTGTCAGCACTAACAGTCACATAGGACCTCAAGTTCAATCACAGCTGCTTGCTTCCTTTTGCCAATTCCTGCTTTTTCCTATATGTCATTTCTGTGTATATGTTAATACCATGGTAGGCAAGAAGGCAGGAGCTCTATGAGAATGGGAAACCAGATGACCTGTTGAGAGTCTGAGGTGTTTAACCGTTATAATGTATTTCATCATCAGCTTAAGCTGAACCGATAATGGCCTAATGTATGTCTCTGTAATCAATAAGGTTTGCTATAGAGACGAGAAGAAAGAGATAAATCATGTTGTACTGTGCAGAAAGTCATTAATATGTTAAATGTGTGACAGATTGATGTACATAACTTTCATAAAACAAAATGAAGTGCAGTATAATTTTTCAGTAACACTTTCCAGCAGGGTTAAATTCAGAAGCATTCGATTATTTTGCAGCATTTATTCATCAAGGTTAATGTGGATTTATAAATACACTATTGATAATTCATTAACAAGGAATGATGAACAGTCAGTCTGTCGTTATTGCAGAATATAGTCCAACAAGAATTAGATACATATAACTGTGATACAAATATAAATATATAAGGCCTAGAAATATATATTCATTACAATGCACAAAATATAACAAACGCTGCAACATTTCAGTAGCACTAACACTATTTAACCTAAATTATTAAATGTGTAAAAGTATTGTGCATTGTAAGTTCACGATTTCCAATGAAGGAGTGTTAGTGAGCCTTATTAATAAGTCTTATGATCTATTCTAAAATCATTTAATTCTTTTTTTCTTTAAGGAATTAGAAGCGGTTATACTGAAGAAATCAGGAGGAAAGTAAGTGGAAAAACAAGCGGGAGCTGTCAAAGCTCGAACTGAAAGCACAAGATAAGCAAAGACAGTTTTGACACTGAGAAGAGCCTTTGCCGTGAGGTGCTTTTATACAGTCTGTCTGGGTATCACATGTTTGTGATTATTTCTGGGAAGTAATGAGGAGAAAAAAGGAGAAAATACGAGAGAGGGGGTATTTTAAGCAGATGATGAATAGAACATCAATGGGAACTGTATCATCTTTGTGAAATGACTATCTGTGGAAAATTCATGCAACCCTGTCAAAATATGAGTGAGGCACTGTGCAGGAGCTTTTGAAAAAGATGCTCTCGAGGGAACAAAGATTTATTAATGTTCAAAGAATGTCCTGCAACTAATGAATGTCCAGGATTATGTTTGCCCATTAAAGGTACTTCAAGAATTGTCTGTGGTGACATATTTGTCTTCCTGAAGAGGGTAAAAAAAAAGAAAAAAAAAAAGAACTCCCTTTAAGTCCTGCAGAGCAAGTCACTTCGTGTGTCATCGCTCTTCCTGCCTCTGAAATTCACAATGCTTATCAAAGCATGATGAGACATGAGATCAGCAGGGGGCGTCAAATGACCTGTCACTTTCACAGGGTTCCTCCCTCTCCCGAAGATCCACACAGAACGAATCTGATATTGAACAGGGCACCGTTCATGTGAGCGACCCCATCTGTCTGTGAAGAGGTCCCATGCTGCACGTGAAATCTGATGACAGGAAACAAAGGAAAAGGAAAGAAAAAAGAAAAACTTTTCAATGGTAGAGAAACAAGAGGCAGATAAGGAAAGGTTCCTCTGTCTCTTGCTCTGCTTTATATTACTTTAAACTGTGACACCTGTTAAAGACAGCATTACCAACTCGAGGCGATGAGCGATTGCCAATTCGTGATACATTTCAGCAATTGTCACGGTCCTGTGCGCAATTATGTTTTGTTTAACATTGGCACCGAACAGAAAAGCACAGGAAGACAAACATCCCGCTGAAATGCAGTTAAAGTGGCCGATAAACTCCACGCCCACTGAATCACTCCTCAGGCCATAACAAGGAGGTGTTTCTCCGCATTCCCCTCATTTGAATTCTGGCTAGAAACAGGCCACTTGAGGTCAAAGGTTAGGATATTGACTAAAACAGGGAAGTAGATAATTAAAAGCAAATGAAATCATGAATTAATACAAGCAAGTTTCCACAGCTTAAGATCATTATGGGCTTGGACAGCATCTCCTTCCTTATTCGAAAAATACGTTTGCCTTTTGAGGAGATGAAGCTCCGGTTTTCATGACAGAGGGATTTTGTGGGGAGAATGCTTATGTAAATAAACAAATTAGGAGGTGCACAAACAGACACACACACATAAACTTGTAGTCTATTAAGCCAGACTGCAGACTAGCAAAGTCAATATGGAGCTCCAATCAGAAACACCAGGGCTCCCAGCACTCAAGGTTGTCTTGGCACGAGGACAACATTATAGCACATAAACAAGGCTATGGGTCCATATCAAGGCCCTGTAATTGTTATGAGCTGGGCTGAGAAGAACTGCCTTGTTTTTACTGCACGCTTTTTACTTCTGTTGTACAACCAAGAGCCTGGTGAGCAAATCTTTACAAGTCGTATAATAAAAGAATCTGGCCATTGGGAAATAAATAAATAAATAAATCTAGAACAAAACGACACAATCTAGACCTAGTCCGGTTCAAAATACGTTTTTCAGCCTCGACCGTTTGCCTCTTCTGCACCTGCAACACTGTAAAGTAGGCAATGACAATATTTGACATGTCGCCGATTGTATTTCATGACCCTTTAAATGAAGTTAGCACTCTCCATTTGTAACGTCTGGCAGTATTCCCTGAGTAGCTGCTAATTCACACTCCTGGTGCTTGTCAGTTGGTGCATTCAGAAATGAGAAAGCATGATTTCACTTGAATAGCATGGAAATAATTAAAAACAGCATTACACTGCATTCATCGACAGTCAGCTTGAGACTGACCTCATGTACACATGTACACAGCCAGAGAGGCTCATTGCTTGGAGATGGTACTCGGATGCCTGGTAACGCAAATTGATTTTCCTCGGCTTCCTACAGAACCAGAAACGTCTATGCAAAATCCCACCCATGAGATGCATTAAACAGCAGAAGAAACTGTACTGAGTAACTCTATGCTCGCTGTACCGCTGATGGATGGAAAAGGGAATGGAGGCTTTGAGTAATACAGGCGGGGGAAGAAAAAAAAAAAGTTGGACAAAAGCACATTGTTGTTGTTACATTAATCTGGATACAAGAATGGGAATTTTCCTCCTCATTATGATCACACGCTGCTGGGCAAGCGGCTCCATTTTCTTCCCCCACCGTGCCCTGGCAGCTCGAAGCATCCCTGCTGAGGCGGCTTCCTCACCGTGATGAGTTTTTGACAGGCTTTACAGCCGTGCCAGGCCAGACAGTGGCTGAGCAGAATGCTGGCAGTTTTTTGGCGGTTATTAATCTCCCCATCTCCCTTGCTCCGTGCTTTTGAGACAGACCAGCTAACTCATAATTGTTATGCAAACTCCTTAGAGCAACAGTTTGTTTAAGCACATGTGGACTATTATTTGAATCGATACAATTTCCCCCCAGATCTGCTAGAGTTCTGGAGGATCATCTAGAGAACAAACATTATCTTCTGCAGGTGTAAAACCCACTCTGGCAGATATTATATAGTTATTAGAGCACTGAGCTAAACACACAGCTACAATTCCAGCATACGTGTGTATCAAATTACCCATTACACTTTTAAGAGGACTTCGCTATTGAAAAGAATTGCAAAAAGCTGAAGCCACTAATGGCAACAAAATGATGCTCAATCATCTCAGTGAGCTCACATCAGTAAATTGTTGAGAATAATTGCTTTAAAAACATCTTCAGACAAAAAAAAAAAATAAATAAATAAATATGAACTCTCTCGTCTAATTGAGTTTGTTCAGCACGGAAACAAAAGCACTGCTGCCATCTGCTGTCTGTTTAAGGAAACTATTTTAGCTTGTCTGTGGGTGCACACTAGAAAAACCCTAATATACAGAATACAAAGTGAAAATTCTCTTATTTAATCATCTTCATTTTGTTCCAACTTCCAAACCTGTTTGACTTTCTTCTGCTGAAGCAGCGCAAGACAACATATTAAAACAGATTTCATTTTTATTTTAGGAAAGTGGATGCATAACAGGTGAAGCATTACTATTTAAATTTCATTAATTTGAATGTGTTTGAATCATGGTGTTTAATTTTCAATCAATAACTACCTTAAGAGTGCTATTTAAAAAATAAAGTGTGACAATATGGTAAGAACTAAATACCATGATTTATAGCAAATACTATGGCGTTACCATCTAAAACAACCTTGGTACCACCACAGTATTTTTGTCAGGATTGTTAGTAAAGTCAGGTAATAAAGAGAGCAGAGATAAACCTTCTCATTCCTCTTTTTGTGCGTTTAGATATTCCTGTCATTGCACTTATTCACAGACTTTAGGGAGCAGATGTGGATGTCATCCGTCTTTCCTGATCATATCACCACATTACTGGAAAACATCAGGAATGAAATAAACAGTGTTTCTCCAAAAACATCCTCATTTACAACCTTTCCATTTATTCGAGACATCTCTACAACCAACAGTCAATACTGAGGTTTCTCATTCAAGCACTGATACACTCTCTCCTTCCTGCATTAGCAACCACTGTATCATAACCACACTCAAACCAAAGACTTGAAAGCAAATGTACTAATTAAAAACACAGAATCATTGTCATTGTCTTAGTTAGCCTATATCCCGCAGTAAAAATAGGATGACTTCTTGTGAAGTTCATTGGTTTGCAACTAAGTGCTGTATAATTCTTGCCATCAAAACCAGACAGATTTGAAGATAAGAATTATGACACGGTTGAATGTAATTTAATCTAAATTAAAAGCTTAATTCTCAACCAGTGGGCCCTGGACAAACTTTCATGATAAACTTAAAGGGATAACTCACCCAAAAATGTAAGACCTATGTTTATCTATGGAGCACAAATGAAACAATTTTTGATGAATTCTAAGAGCTCTCTGACCTTTGTAAAGTTACTCCTTTCGTCATTTCTTGACCTTGATTGTGTTATTTTACGTTATTGTCTATGGAGGGTCAGAAAGCTCTCAGAATTCACCAGAAATAACCTAATTTGTGTTCCGAAGATGAACAGGTTTAGAACGACATAGGAGTGAGTAATAACTGACCAAACTTTCATTTTTGGGTGAACTTGAATATCTGACTAAAAAGGGCCTTCGCATTAGGGTATGTGACCTGCTCAGAGTCTCAATAGAGCTCAGATTTACTGTGAAACTAGATCTAGAGTAGACATAGGGAAAGGAAAAAGACTAGGGAGAGGAACAAACAGAGATTTATGTCTCAAAGCAGCGATGAATCAAAATTTTAACTTTAATTTTAACTTTAACCAGATAAAATAGCAAGAGAAATGCATTCTTCCCACTTTATTCTACCCTGCATAATTAGTTCATGTTCTCTGCTGCATTACAATGTGTTTTCATTGGCAAAAACAGTATCCTTTCATCCTGTTCACAGCTCAAAAATATTGCCCATTCTCTGAGGGCATGATTTCACACTTGCGGTAGATGAAAACCACTTGCAGATGACTCCACGAGACGTTTATTGATCCGAGACGTTGGGTGTGGGGGCATGTGGAAAGCAAAAAACTTCAACTTAAAGACACAGTCTGGACGCATGCTTGAGACCAAGTCAAGCATATCCATGTAGTCATGAGCGGATCAGATCAGCACAGGAATCTAGTGTCTAATTGATAACAGTCTTTTTTCCCCTGTATGCAAGGTAGACTTAATTAATACCACATAGAGAGGAGATTCTTTCTGGACAAGACTGACATATTTATCATGAGACGTCTGGATAAGGCGCTCTGGAGTTCGTCACACATGGTGTCTAAACACTAACCTGCCAGATGTTTTAGGATCTCTTTTTCTGAGGCAGCAGTTTCCATCAACGGGGAGAAGCAATTACTAGAGGTTATCACAGGTCATCAACTGCAGAGTGGCACAGATTGGGATTTCCTCCATCTTCAAGCTTTCTTTTCTCCACTTAAATATAAAGATTCCTGAGTAATATGTACAGAAAATACGTTGTTTACATCCTGAGAGGTAAAACGAGTGAATTTTGGAAATTGCATGTACCATATGTCATGTGTGCTGCCATCCCAGAATGCACAGCCACTTCATGCAGCAACATGATCTAAATAAAATCCAGATGTACTCCTCCAATTGGTCTAATTCCTTCAAGCCTCGATACTTCACATTACATATATTAATCATCTGAGGCCTGTCACAGATTTCTGCACTGATAACAACATCCCTCCCTTCAAACGACAGCTGACTCATTCCAATCAAACCAGTGGGGCGCTTATCAAAACAATGCTGCAAAAAGGGAGGGAGACAGACATTTCCCGGGCTGTTGCACTCAAGTGACAAAACATTAAGTGCTTCCACCTTTAGTTTATAAAACTGTGGTTTCTGTTATCTGATTCAAAGAACCAATCACAAACGTAAGAGGTCATATCAGAGGGTTTTTTAAATAAACACTAGGAAAGGTCATACAAAAATATTCTATTACCATCTTCAGGATAACACACGATCTACACCCTTGAAGTTATGGCTGATATTATTCTACACAAAACAACAGGTGTGGACCTGTCGAGATATCAGGTTTTTTGGCATTAGCTTGCCAAGATAATCTGTTACTGTTGGACAGTATTATTTCCACATGCAAAAACGGTCGGTTTTCACACAATATCTCTTCACTTGATTCAACCTGCCACTATTTATGTGTAATGGCAGAATCTAAGACATTGTCAGCGCAGTTCATGAAGAGCCCTTCTCTTGTCCTTAGGCTGAAAGCCTCTCTCCAGGGTCCTGAAGCATGAGCTCTAGGCCTAGAGTTGGTCCAGGGCAGAGGGCCAAACATATCCACAAGCCAGTGCCTTCGCTGTAGGGCCCCACAATCAGTCCTCCTCAGAGGAAAGCTGGGCCCCACTGTCATGCACCTCTCTGTAGGCTGCCAGTGGGCCTCCTTCTGGGTTGTAACTCTCCATCTTCAAACTCAGGCCATCTGCCAGCTTCTGGGCAGCTTGTTTGGCCTGCAACTCCTGAAATAAACAGTATACACAATAACATGAATGTACTACTTCCTGAATACAGAACAAAGCAGAAACACCCACACACAAGTAGCAAACATGCATATGTTTTTTTACTCTCTGCTGGGTGTGTTCAACAGTTTTGGGAGTAACGCATTACAAAAGTAATGCATTACAGTTATAAATTACTTTTTGCTGTAACGCAGTACTAATCAAGTTTCAGTAGTATTTTACTCAGTACATGTTCAGTTTACCGTACATGTATGCTTGCGTTACAACACACTTTTAGCATTAACGTATAAAACATGCCGCAAGTCAGCTCTATTTTCTGTTCATGGTCAGTTATTATCCATGTGTGGTGTACAGGTTTGTAAATGAATACTAAAGGACAGCTT
>JAUCMU010000125.1:12289174-12308410 GCA_032275025.1 Enteromius treurensis | reverse complement strand
TGACGCTACATTCTATTTCACGAGCAAAGTCAGTCTGGCCAAGCTGCCGTTTTAGAGCATTTCAGATTCCCAAAAAAATGGGAACCAATGAGAAACGAGCAGTTCAATTGCAATGACTCCCTTATGAACAGTGACATGCTGCCTGCTACTGACGGTTTTAATTGTAAATTTAAAATTTCTTAATTTAAAAAATATACACATATTTCAAACATCAGTTTTCAACGTTTTAAGAAAAAAAATTATTTTTAACAGAAGGTCCACATTCTAAGTCACTCTAAGCTGCATTAAACTGTAAATACATCCACATGCCACTTCAGATACATTGCAGAGACATTTTGTTGATGTTTATTTAATTTGCTTTATAAGAGCTCAAATGCAAAAGTTTTATTCAAAAGAAAAAAGGCTCAAAAGGTAAAAATGCCCATTAAATAAAACTTTTAGTTTTAGTGAAAACCTATATCTTAATTACATATTATGCTTTTTAAAGTAATTTTATAGTTTAATATGATTCTATAGAATGGTATTAATTTTATTTTTGAAGGTCTTAAAAAGTCTTAAATATTAGCCTTAAAATTCAGCAGAAACCATGTTTTAGACATGTATAAGATATAAGATGTAATGGAGAAGAAAAGACAGACTGAATTTAATATAGGCTGCATGTACTGACTGACAACCAAGCTGAGTGTTGAAATTGCACAGGTCTGGTAATCCCAAGTGGATTCTTTGACTACAATCATGGTTTTGTACTCAGGGTGAATGCATTGAAGAATTCAGAAGAATGTTTAAAGATGATTTACGCCTTTTCCTGGCTGATTTTAGTGTGACTCTGTCGAATCACTTTCACCTTTAACCCTGTGCTGTTTCACTGGCTGCACAGGTTTGTGCTTCTTGCCTCTGGCCTGGGGTTAAACGGCAGCAGAGCAGACAGCATGATGGGATTGCAGCTTTTAGTGGATATGGTTACCGGTCAGCTTGGAGATCAGGGAGAGCAGAGTGGAGCAGCATCCATCTCTAGAGTCATACTAGCTGGAAACCTGCTGAGTCAAAGCACTCAGGACAAAGACTCAACAACCAAGGTGTCAAATGGGACCCCGTTTTTAAGCAGAATTCTGTAACATAAAGTGAATAAATCTTGTAAATGAAGCTCTTTTCCATCTGAAGGCAAAGTACCTGACTAAGAAGACTCAGGCTGGGAGTGTGGAGGCTATCAGACTGCTGGATGAGCTTCTAATGCAGTTAGTGGTGAGTGTGTTCAGATAAAAGTGTGGACTTTGGCAAGAGACCAAAAGTGCTGAAGGCATTATTTGGGACATGGCCGAAATACATTTTACTCCATTTATTCAGTAGGTCAAGTTTGTCATAATGCTGAATGCATAACGGATGCCTTTTTTTTTTACACGCAAACATGCAATGTGTGATTTGTCCACCCTAGGCCTCTGTACCTGTAGATGTCATGCCTGGACAGTATGACCCGACAAACTACACTCTACCCCAGCAGCCCCTGCACCGCTGCATGTTCCCTCTGTCTGTGCCCTTCCCCACCTTGCAGCTGGTCAGCAACCCTTACCAAGCTGTGGTAGATGGTGTCCGGTGAGTAGCTGCTTGTAGTTTCTCCTCTATCAGTAGTATGCTGTGTAGTGAGCAGCTCTTGTCATGAATGTTTCATGGTTTCTCTCAGGTTCTTGGGCACAGCAGGACAGAATATCTGTGATATGGTGAAGTACAGCAGCATGGATGATCATCTGGAAATATTAGAAAGCACACTGAGACTCCGTCACCTGGCTCCCACAGCTCCGGACACACTAGGTCTGTTTTTGGTCATATTTTTGAAAACTTAAAAGCTTGTTCAAGGTTATTTTAGCATAATATCTGTGTACCTCGATTCAAATGAACAAAATCATGAGCTACACATTCAGCCTCATTTTTAGCCTTGTATTACTTCCATGACCAGTTTTGCAAAGAATGCACAAGCATCGAAACATAGTTTCTCCCTTTTTTTATTAGATTTTTAATTTACTTTTTTTATTCAATAGTTTAATAAAAACTTAAGTGTGACAAATATTAATGTAGAATTTCTTGGAATATATTGTTGTGTTACTGTTTTACAGTGTTTTGTAAATGCTTGATCTGACTTGTTTCTCTGACCTGTAGGTTGTTACCCGTTCTATCAGAAAGACCCCTTTATTATGGAAGAGTGCCCTCATGTGTACTTCAGCGGAAATGCACCAAGCTACCAATGTAAACGAGTCACAGGTGAATAGAAGACTACTTAATAATATAAATAGCAGTGTGGCCAAACATTAGCAGTATTTATTCATATACTATTTTTTGTCTCGCTTTTCATCTCAGGGCCTGAAGGACAAGATGTTCTCCTCGTAGCAATCCCAGAGTTCAGCAGTACTCAAACAGCCTGTCTTGTGAACCTGCGCACCTTGGAGTGTGAGCCAGTCTGCTTTTCCTCTTTTTCCACCGAGGATGATGAGGACAATGAGATGAATATCAGCCATTAAACACTCACTTATCAACATTATGACACTTACTTTTGTAGACTGTCCAACAAAGACTTGTTTCTGTTGTTGGGTTAATAAAGCTCCCTTTTGTATGGAAACATATTTTCCTCTCTCTCATGTAGTGTTATATTGTACAATGAACTTTGTGTTTCTGAAAACAATTTCAAATGTTATTAGCATCCTATATTAACCTAAATGTATCTCATTTAGATTTCTCTATGCATAGTCCTCAAGAGAAAGACTGTATTTTTGATGACGTTTTATCTACATACTAAAATTGCATCACATGAACCCTTAATTTGATAATTTTAAAGAAATTTCTCCCATAGTTTTAGCATTAAAGTCCCAAACACATAGCTCTCAACAGAAAATGTGTGTTTTTTTATTGATTGAGAAGCACTGCATGCTGCTGTAGAACACCTAGCAATGTTAATAAGTCCACTGAGAAGATGACTGTGTGTGCTAGCAGTCACCTCCTTCCACTACATCACTGTCCTTGCGCAGTGGCAGGTTCCTGGGCTTATTAATAATTTGTGTAACTGAAAGCTTTTCTAGTCTCACTTGAACAGTCTTGTTGATTTCTGGTGTCCTGTCTAGGTGAGGGGTCAGATCTCACACTCTTCCATGGGGAATGTCATTCTTGGCACTCAAACCCAAATTTCAGTGGAACCATCAGGGACTTTTCAGAAAGAACTTTATCAAATAGAATAGATTGATGGTAGACGAGATTAACGAGATTAAACTTTATCTATTAAATGTGGAGGCGGTCTCTGTCATTAGAACGATTATAATCACTAGAAATTAGGTGCCCCCAACTAACTAACTTATCAGCGACATCTGCAGTTTCTTCAGATAATCATGTAGAGCAATGTTTTTGCTATAGGGGATGCTTGTAAATTTGCAAATTGGACTATAACAATGCAAGAAGTGGGCAAGTGAGATAACAGTATCTCCCTCAGCTGCTTTTGTGAAGTCAGTTAATGTTTAGAAGACATTCGGAAATATATATTTAGGCCTATACGAAGACACTCTTAAAAATATTAGTCTGACTCTTACTGTATATAAGGAGTCAGATATATTATATAAAGTTGGCATTGAAATCTTACAAGAATCATTAGCAGCAGTTGACAATTGACTAAGTTAGGATACTTTGTTATGCCAGTAGGTGGCGAAAAGTTTTATTAATAAGTTAATTCAACGACTCCAAAATATTTTAGTAATAGCACATGACAGATAATAAAATACAAATGCTGTATTTAATTTACAGTCTTTTGGTTTTTGTTTAAATGGCCTATATTTAAGTTCAAATAACCTGTCAACAATATATAGCTACAAACATGCTACTTATTGAATTCAGTCAGTAGGCTATACATTTTACATATCATCAGGTAATTATTTTAAAGTTAATTTCATAATTCATGCTATTTTTGTACTATACACCACCAAAATAATTCAGCACAAACCCCAACGGGTGGTATTTCTCTTTCTTCTCACATATTTTATGATTGAACATAAATGGATTTTATCTTTATGGTATGGATCTCTGGATCAGAGAATTATCATACAATTTCTTTGACTATTAAAACATAATTATTAATTCACTGTAAAATAATTTCCCACTTAATACTGAACATACTGCAGTGAACTTTAAGAAACCGACGCTCAAGTGCAGTTTATTTTGCTTTGTAATTTGTTTGTTATTAATAAACTATTTTAAGATGTCACTTGTGTAGTTAAGCATATCTGTCAGCAAATATTCAATTCATACCCGACTGATTTATGGTATTGGCAAACTTCAAAGGGACTATGAATGCATATTTATTTTCTCATTACCCTACATGAGACAATAATAATTCCACACTGTTTATACTGTCACGAAAAATATTGTTTAAAAGAAAGATCTTTCAATCTAATATGAAGCGTGTACTCACAATCAATCGGCGCGTCATAATGGTTCGCCTCTGCCACGACAATATGCATTCTAAAAAAAAGAAAAGAAAATTTTATATGCATTTTTTTATTACATTGCTTCATCTAAATATTACAATATTACAATGCTGGAAATCTATAATAATGGACAGATCTGATTTATTGAGACATGTCAAAAATTTAATACGCTAATACAGTTAATGCTCATCCTATTCCTGCTAAAACAACAAAAAAACAAAAGAAGCCCGCATAATCATCACAGAAATTCCAATGGTTTCCATTAAAATACCATTATGAACCAAAAATGTTTTGTTTTTTTTCACAGTAAAACCATTACAAGATTCCTTTTTGTATTGTGTTTGGGTATTTTTTTCCGATTTAACGTCCCACCAATAGAATCCATTACACCCCATTATAGTTTCCATTTAAGCAAATTCAATTCCTATTATAACCATTAAATCCATTACATTTGTGTTTTTGGCTATTGTTTTTTTTCAGCAGGGATTGTCTTCAAAATGGCAGAATACTTGATTTGATTAACATCAGCAAATGATTGTGCGGCCTTTAAAGTGTCAATTTATGAACATTGTTTTTTCAGCATTATTGCCAATAATCATAATAATCACTGCATACAAATTGTTCACGGCATTTTTGTTTTATTGCAAAAAGAAAAACATACAGGAACAGGGAAGAAGGATATTGATATAGTTTGACAATGTAAAATCATACATATACACAAGTAAATATCTTTGGTTTGCATTTTAACGGATTAAGATTAACTGCAGATAGGAAAAATAAAAAATAAATAAATGTATTACACAGTTACATTCTTTCAGAAAACTTGTCAAAATGCACAAATTTTTTTTTACACTTTTTTTTGTTATACGAGAGCCTAAGAGAGGAAATAAGATGATTAAGTTCAGCAAGGAAGAGGGTGAAGGATACAGGGGATTTACGCCATTTTTGTTTATGTATAAACAACTTTGCATTCAATATGAGAAAATTTGCTAGAAATTCTGCAGATGGTAGCTTTGGGTTTTCATAATAAAATATAATATCCTTTAGATCAAAGGTATGGGTCACATTTGTAAGGTTAAACACAGTTTTTTAACAATACCACACTAAAAAAAAATAGGTGAGCAGCAGTTTCCTCCAAAGAGCAAGACTTATCAACATCAGAATATCTTGAAATGGTCAAATTAACAGGATAAATTTTATGAAGAATTTTAAAGTGAATCTCCCTAACTTTGTTAGAGATAAAAAACGTATTTGGTAACATCCAGGCCTTTCTCCAATTTACATTACAGTTATAAAAGAAGCCCAATAAAATGTCCCTCTTGGAGTAATTTTCCTTTTCGATTGAAAAATTTTGCGAACATGTTTCTGATTACATTTTCGATCCAAAATGTTTATTCCATCCAAGCATAAAGATGGATAAACAATATTGCCTTTATTGACTTTAAGGTCATTTTTAGTCAACTGAATTAAGCGCTACATGCCACTCTGCTCTGGGACAGGAACGCCTCTATCGTTCGTGATCCAAGACAGATTTTGGACCAATCAGCTGTGAGCAAAGTTACGCAAGCAAAACCTTTCACATAGCATGCAAGCATGCATAGTAGTAGCAGCAAGATGGCTTCACCGTACTTGGAGAACCCTGTAGACATCGGAGCCCAAATTGTGCAAAGGGCTTTACGGAGGGAAAGAGTGATAAGGGATAAACAAAACCCACTGGCGTTCTCTGATGAGCATTTACACGAGAGATACAGATTTTCGGCGGAGGGAATGTTATATCTTTGTCGTCTTCTTGAGCCCCATATTAAAAACCCGACGCGGCGGAGCCACGCGACCACTGTCCCGCAAATGATTTGTATCGCTCTGCGTTTCTTTGCTAGTGGCACTTACCTGTATGAGGTGGGCGATGCCGAGAAGCTCAGCAAAAACACGGTTTGCCGAACAATTCGTAGAGTGGTTATCGCACTCCAGAGATACATAAACACTTTCATTGTGTTCCCTGGACATCTACCCACTGTGGCCATAAAAGAAGGCTTTTCTAAAATAGCGGGTAAGCTGGATTAGTACACTAGCGCCCCAGGAACAATGATCGATATAACTTGCTGCTAAACAGATGTTTTGATCTTTTGAAAGGATTTCCTAGAGTTATTGGAGCAATAGATTGCACGCACATTCCCATCTCTACACCAACTAAACAAACTGAGGCTGATTATCTTAACAGAAACGCTACTCCTAGCCTCAACATTCAGGTAGGTGTATGCATTTATTTTCATGATAATGTATCATTAACCCATGGGTCTCGCTCACTGTGTTTTATTTATTTACAGATGACTTGTGATCATACACTGATGGTAACAAGTCTGGATGCAAGATGGCCTGGCTCTGTGCTTGACACCCACGTTTTTGAGAAGTCTTTGTTATGTCAGCGCTTTGAAGAAGGTATGATGAATTGGGAACTGTAGACAGCATCTGAATGAACCGTGGTATTGTGACACACTTCTCTTTTCTGCTCATTGACAGGGCTGTTTGATGGTCTGCTGGTGGGAGACAGAGCGTACGCATGTCGGAGCTTTTTGATGACTCCCTATCCCACCCCGGAGACAAAACCAGAGAATGACTTTAACATTGCCCTCAATCAAACCAGGCTCAAGATAGACATGACTCTTGCCATTTTAAAGGCACGGTTTAACTGTCTTCGTGACCTAAGGGTGTCACCAGAGCGGGCGTCTCAGATCGTAGGTGCCTGTGTGATCCTCCACAACATTGCCACTATAAGGAAGGAGCGGGTGCCAAATGAATATCAACTACCACCTGATGACACTGACCCCTTCACACAGGACCATCCAGCAGGCATAGCTGTCAGAGATGCATTCACAGCAGAATATTTCACTTAGCATGCAGCAAAATGACCAACAGGTTTACTCGTATTCCTTAACTGCCTTCCGTATTGTTACAACAGAAATGTTTTATATTATAAACCTCTGTATGTAAAGAAATATATTTTTCAATTGATTTTTTTAATTAATGGCATATTATACTATTCACAATTATTTTGACTGTGAAAAGAAAAAAATCCAGGTTCAAAAAATTATTTTATTTTATTTTTTTGCCTAAGAAAAATTGAACCTGTGTATAATAATTATGTATTATGTGTCATGAATGATTTGATCTTATTTCAAGAAGAGCAATCATTCATCGTAAACATTTTTGACTCCCAACAACTCTGACAGCTTGAGTTTATGCAAAATTTTATTTCGCATGTCAGACAGTGGAGACACTCTTTCAGACCTATTTTCATCTCTTCGTTAATGTACAATCCTTGGCTACAATATTAAATTCGGGATGCTGACAGTGGCCTACCTCCTTTTACAGCTTACAAATACTGGTAGAAAAAAAATAAAGTGCGTGAATGTACAATGTAAAACAACAGTAAAACAGTGTCAAAGTATAAAAGATCCCAATCTACTTTACATTTTCCATTCGAAACACACAAGCTGAAAACACAGTGGAATGTAACGCATGATTAAACAACATCAAACATGTCATGGTTAATGTGGATTAAAAGACTTTTCCAAGTGGAACGGATGTCTATAATAGCAACGTTAGTGCATGGGTGTGTTTGTGTGTCTGAAGTCTGGAATTACCCATAAAATCAACAGAAACTGCAATGTTCTTCTACATATTCTTTTTACCCTAAAACAGGTTGCAAATTTACAGACACTCCTCCATTATCTCGCTCTTTACCAAAACACCAAGCATACAGTTTATACTGTAATTATATAACATTGTATTATTGTACAGTATCATTACCTCGTTTCGGCCTGTTTAGATTCCATCTATATTCTGTACCAAACACAATAACCACCAACTGTGTGAGGCAAAACAGAATCTAAAGCTTTTGTGCTTTACATTCCCATATAACTCTTCAGATGTACATTCAAGGGTTTTAATGGAGTTTCTTAATGCTCATGCACACTTGCTACATTTTCTCTATGATTTTTTTTTTTCATAATTACTCCACATTTAATAGTTCCATACACATCATACCATTATTTAACACCAGGCACTTTACTAACAAAATTAGAATAGCAGAACAGAAAACAACAAGAGACTAATTCCCAAAAAGGCCTAAAATAATAAACTATAAAATGGAAATTAAAAATGGGAATAAATAAAAAATAACAGCAGATTTCTAAAATTTAAGATGTAACCAAGTTCTTTTAACACTAACAAGCAACCTGGGGCCTGTTCCATAAAACAAGTTTAACAAATAAGCCAGGTTTATTTCGGTTAGTCTGACTCACTGCCAGTTAATTTGGTTTGAAATAAGTCAAGACTATCTGCCATAAGCCTGGCTTATTTGGTAAACTTGTTTTATAAAACAGGCCCCTGGTCTGAACTGCCTGGTGTTCAATGCTAGTATAATGACAATCGGCAGAGGGCTATGTGTTTCATAGTCAAATCACAAATTTAAAGTACCCCATTAAACACTTGCGCAAAAAATAGCAAAGCATTACAAACAGTCTTCTCACCTTAAGTTAGGCATCATTACTCTTTGTGTTGGCAGTGATAATAGCACCAGTACCATTCATACAACACAAGGCTCATTGCCCATCTCTCTCCTGTTCATCCATCTGGTCCACCCTTCCTTGGATTGTAGTTTCTGATCTCTAATGTATCGGCACACTCTCATAATAACACAAACTGTGTCATATTTTAACATGTAACACGAAAGAGTGAAGGAGATGTGGGAGTAGATTTAAGGGCATTGTCTTAAACAACTACAATTTGGCAATCCACACACTGAGCATGTCCCATCTACTCTCTTGTGCTCAGGGCTCAGTACGCTTAGTCTTCAAGAAAGCTGCCCATTGAATGTACCAAGTGAACATTAAGAGTGTTAGACTTTTATACGCGTAAATTATGGAAATTCATTGGAAACGTCAGTATTTTACACCACAGAGTCCCTGATCTCAGAGCCCAGTCGTACTCGTGGCCGAGGGCTAATGTCACTGACTTCCACGTGAGTCTCTTTAAAGCCATTCTGTGGTGTTTGGGCAAGTATCTGTGGTTCCTTGGAGGCGTTCTGCGTGCTTGTCTCTAATGGAGCGATTATGTAACCACAGTTATCCTCCAATGTCTGATAGCTTTTGTTGTCGGATGGGGAGGTTGGAAGCGCACCAGCATTGAGGGGTAAACTCTCCCTAGCCCTGACTGTGCTCTTTTGCGCTGCTCCAGTTTGCTCTCCTCCTCTCAGTACCTCCTTCATCCGGCCCCTGTGTCGATACGCTACCGACAGCCCAAACGAAAGCACACAAACAGCTAACAGCACACACACTACTGCCAGCTCGGTGCCATACGTCTTTATGCGCAGCTGAGCAAAGCGTGCCGATTCGCTGGACAAGACATCCGACGATATGCTTTGGATTATAAGATGTGCATCCATCCGCCCTGTATTGGTTGTAGTCTCAGATAAAAGCTCTGCCTTCACACAGTAATTAGCCAAGAGTTCCCTAAAGCCACGCTCTTCCGACCAACACGAGAAGACCTCGTCGCTGCCTGCACGGCCGCTGACTACTAACCCACCGTCCGGGCTTGGGAACAGGAAGTGTCCTACATCTGGCTTGTATGACCACTTCCGGGTTGCATGGTTGGAGCGAAGATTGCAGGGCAGCAAGCGAAGAGTATTAGCTGGGACGATAATAAGCTCACAATGAGATTCTTGGGAACTTGGGAAAGAACGTGGTACCACTAGAAAAGAGAGGAAGAAAGATGGGTGTTATGAGATATTCAGATAGATGATAAATGCTTGTATATGTTGGTATTTGTAGGTTTACCTGAACTCTCAGAGTACACTCTCAATAATTTGCTGTTACATTTTAAAGTGTCTGCCTTCTCGATATCCTGCTGCCATTGGCTGATATATGCAAAAGAAGGTAGAAATTGGTATTGGTTCAGAAAATGATTACTGCAGCAGAGGAACTGGAAAAGGGAGGTAAAGAAGGCTTACTCTTGTGGTGGGATACGTGTGACGTTAGTACAGTGTGTGCCTGTCCAGGCACAGTATGGGTCTCTGGCCAAAACACACTCTCCACAGTTGTTATGGAAACTGCAGTTTGCTACTGGCAGCTGCACAATACCAGAGTGTGACGACACAAATAACAAACCCTGTTTTGTTGAGAGAGAGTTCAAAGTAAAAGAGTGAAATGAATGCTTTGTGGAGCACAAAGGCAAGTAAAATGTGTAGATGTTTGTTCAAATACACTACCATTCGAAAGTTTGAGGTCAACACAATATTCTTTCCAAAAAGAAATTCAATATTGTTCAGCAAGGATGTGTTAAAATGATCACAACAAACAGCATAACTGTACAGCAGTATAATAAGTATAATCAGTAACACTTTCTGTTCATTTATTTTATTGAAATTGAATGATTAAAAATGTATCAGTATATGTAGGTATTAACATTAAGGAATTAACCAAAATGAATGAATGCAAAAGTTATTTTTAATGTGTTATTTTATGTGTTGTAAATTGTAGTGTTACCGCATAAACACACACACACACCTTAGCTGAATCCAGCTCTATGTTTTGTACAGGTTGCTGCTCTGAGAACAGTTGGATCTCCTCAATGATGTGCATCATTCCGGCTACATTCACAGCCTTTTGCAAACGTCCATCATCTGACAAATCACAGAGCATAACATCAACAGCCATTAAGAAGAGAAATTAAATGACAGAAAATCAGACACTAAAAAAAAACTCACATACCTGTGCCGATGAACATCACATCGTAAGCTCCGTGGAGGCCTTGCACATGGTGCACAGCAATTTGTGTGTAGTGCACAGAGTGTGTGAAGAGCACAGGCTGACTTTTGACAGGACTGTCCATCAAGAAGTGGTCTTTCACAAAGTTCAGTACCTTATCTGGCATATCAAGGGATGAGTCAAATCCCAGCTGCCTTGAAGCATTAGTAATACACTGTAGAAAGGACAAAAAGAATTGTCACAAAAAGCTTCAGAGAAACTCAAAGATCCTCTTTTTTTGTATATTTTTTGTAAATGTAGGAATGTGTGTCATCTTACCATTCCAGGTCGTGGGTCAGGTACAGACTGAGTGTGTGTGTACCACTGCTGCGTCTCTCTGTTCACCTCTTTGTAACGGCCATTGAAGGCTTTTTCTACCTGATCCATGCTGAACACACACACTGCTGAGCTGCCTGCCAGACCTTTACTCCTACAAAACACATAGCAACAAATTACCAATTTTCTAGTATGATTAATCAGTGAAACACATCCTATCCATTCAAGCTTATCTTCCTTTGCCGCTCTACAATTTTTGCTCACCACTGAGAAGTGAAGACTGCATATAGGCGTGTGTTTTTCTTGCGCTGGGCAGGAAGCACATATACATCTTGTATGATGTTGAAAGGAAAGCCATCGTCCGGTAGTGAACACAGGAGTTGAGCTTTCAGAAACGTGGTCCATTTCTTCTGCAGGACTCTCTCCCCCCCTTGATCCTCCTGAGGTCATACACACACACAAAAAATGATTAACACTTTCAAACCAACTCATATAGTCTCAATAATTCATAACACCCAGAAAGCCCGCTAGGGGGCATCATAACTTTATAGTTTCAGAGCACCTGGACCAAGAAAACAAAAAAATTCACTGTTGCAGTACCATAGTACAGCATCAGATATTCATAACATGGTACTTAATATATACCACAGTATTTATATAATTCTCAAGGACATCTCAAATAAAATTATATTGTAATATCATAGTACATATCTAAAAACAAAACATGGGTTTATCATAATACTCCATACCATGGGTTTTAGGGAGCATCAGTGGGAGGGAACGTAATACCCTTGTGAGCATTAATAGGGTAAAGTTCACAGTCTCCTGTGATTCACCTTGTTCATCAGCTTTTTAAGTTAACATCAAACTAGGGTGACCAGACGCCCCAGTTATAAGTGTTATAACAATTAACTAAAAAGAATTAGTTATCCCAGTTCATCTGTTTCATTCAATGACATTTTTCAACCAGCTTTGAATTGTTACAATGTCTGTATTAAATGTAAATGAACAATGTGTACTCTTTCTCTGTTAACTGCAACCAGAACTCCAGATTTAGCAGAATGTGTTGAAGAAGAAGAAGACAAATGTGCTAAGTGCAGTGTAATATTGGACATATTGGCATTTGTGCATGTGTGTGTCAGTACGTGTTCTTTCTCAGGTTCATGCTGACTTCATCAACAGTGTGTGAACTGCTTAAACAATCCATCTTACCTTACACACACGTGCAATCCTGGACACTATTGTGTTATCAAAGAAGTCAAACTCTTTCCCCACTTCGCTGAAGAAAAAGTAAATCTGCTCATCACTTCTCTCTCTGTCTGAACCTGTAATATGGGCAGAACCTACAAACGCTGGGTCTAACGGACCGCAGCATGCACACACACACAAAAACAAAAAAAAAACCTATTTCAGAAAACAAAGTTGTATAACTGTTTATTTTACCTCAGTATTCATCAGCAATAATTTGTTTTCAACATCCGTGAGAAAGCAGGGTTCTGTAATCACTAATGCTGGCATTTATTTTTAGATATTTATCTCCTAAGAAGTCCCTTGTGAGGAAGTGTGTGTTTGTATATATTTACCCTGGAGCCAGTTGAGAGAGTTCTCCGTTTTGAGAGGGGTGCCAGACCCTAGACTCCTATATATGGTGGGTTCATTTCCCTGGAAGTTACTGACAGTAGCAGTGTACAGTTCCCCATCTGTACCGCCGCAAAACATACAAGTGCTTACTAACACTAAATCAGCATTTTCATCAAACTTAATGATGTTTATATATGAAGTTCAAACAAAATGATTGCATTGTTATTAACATGAGCATACTCACCCACTGTAATAGCCGTAGATCTGTATTCTGGATTAAATGGACAGCGTCCACGTCCGTCCTCCATAACGTGTTCCCCCTTTTCATCTCTTTCCAGAGAGAAACTTGAAATGTTCTACAAAATGTCCAGAAAACACGGAGTTACATTTAGAACAAATGATACCAGATGCATTTACACAAATGGGTCAATGATATAACAGCATTAAGCTCAAAAATACATTAGAAATGCATTTAAATAAACCACTTAAAAAATTCGACCTAATTTATTAAATAGATTTTCATATTTTATCTAGTCAATCTACTTATTGACAATCTTTATTTTTATCTATTCTGATTTAGAAAAAAAAAAGTATAAAAAAAAGCAAAATAAAAGGCATGTCTTTTAACCAGCAAGTGGAAAAAACGAAATTATAAAATGTTTATTAAAGAAAAAGGTCTACAGACCTACATGACTATGTAAAGGTCAAAAGGTGTTATAAAATATTGCATAACTTGTATTCATTTTGCCTTTATATTATAATTTTTTTACTTGAAAACCATGGTTTCTTAAAACATATGAGGTCCACATAAATACAAAGAGTTTTTTTCCCATACTTTATCAAGGATACAAAAAATATCATTAAAAAAAAAGTCTCACAATGTAAGCACAGATGGGACTGAAGGCGTATGTTCCGCACACATACAGGTGTGTGCTGTTCAGACGCAGTAAAATCTTGATGTAGTTGAAACAATCAGTCTGAAACACATAACAGACAGGTCATTTTTTGCTTGTTGTTAATATATTGTTTCATTTTTATATTAAAAATCACCACGTACCTGAGGGTCCTTTCCCTTGAATATACACTCCTTCCTCTTCATGTCAGGGGTGCTCCACGTGAGCTGCGAAAGATCCAAAACAACGCTGAGTAACATCAAAATGCACTCCTACACACGACTACAAACATCCTCGCACGCACTTACAGTTCTCTTCAGATCCGTCACGCTGATGTTGTCCAGGCTGAGAGAGAATATGTTCTCCCTGGCTCCCACGTAGATCTTGTTTTCATCTGGGCTCAGCAGTAGGGTTGAATAGTTAGACACGCCATCCACAGAGAACTCTCTCACCGATCGTCCTTCTGCATCTGAGCACACACACGCGCAAAAATACGACTTCAAATTCACAGCTTTAATTCACTTCACGAAAAAGCTTGTTATCTGACAAAGCTTTAGATTTCACACATATATATACTTCACGAACAGGCCACATCAGTACATTCAAAATTCATCCTCATAAGGAACGCACCTTTACAAACCACAAAAACCTGGCACACAAACCAACCCGTTAAAATAAAGTTGGTTCACGTGTCCAGAAGGTTTTCCTGGCAGGGCACAGAGGTCACTAACGTCAGTGTTTACTCATATAAAACCCTTTACGGCTCGTTTTGTTCTAAGTACGACCATTACATTTGCATTTTCAAGCACAAATGATGAATGAGTATGGCTGTTACTCTGATACAGTACACCAGCCAGGGTTAGCAAATGGTTCTAATAGCTCTTGTAAATGTTTACAATCAAGGATTAAACTCTCCTGTGTGTTTGGCTAGGATGAGTGAACGCAACATTTGGAACAATCTCGTAATGGGTCTTTCGGGAATAAGAAACATCGTGGCAGTTCAAGTAGCCCTAAAATTGAGCTAAATTACTTCAGATGACTGGGAGTCTGAGGGAATCTGGGCCAGAAGAGCTTCTCCTAAAGAATACACTGCTCATTACTGCTTTTGTGATCATAATGTCTTTTTATTTTTTATATATTTACTTATTTACTTATAACATTTCTGGCACAATCACGATAACACATTTCCACAGGAATAAATTAGATTTTAAATATATAACAGAAAAGAAAACCATTTAATGTTTTGGAACGGTATTATTTATCAAATAAATGCAATAAGCACGAGTGTGAATGAAGCTCTAACGTTAGGTGGTATGTAAATTGTGAATAGCTTTAAATGAGAAAGCATCTGTCAACTGATTCATGCACTCACTGTATGTGAAACTGATGCGTGCTGTGACATCATCTTCACTCGCCACGGTTACTTGTAAGACTCCAGCCAAAAAAATCCATATGGTCCAAAACAAGAGCCAGACAGAGTTTGCGGTTTCCATGGATACTTTCCGCTGGTCTTTACATTTGGTTGCCATGGTTTCTGCTTTGCAGTTGAAGATGGTTATATTCCAGGTATCTTTGGTATGTTATGTTTACACCCCGTCGTTGATTCTTACTGGGATTCTTAAGGTCACTGAGACCTTGCCATGTTTCAATTAGGTCCTCAAAGAAGCCAAAGGTGAAGAGATATCAGATCCTTGTGGGCAAACAAACACACACATTCCTTCTTTTAGGGACTATCTGCGTAGCAAACTCCAATAAGATGTCCTGGAATCTGCAGAGAGAGAAACTTAGTCACATGGTCAGACAGAAACCAATGCACCAAATGATGCAGCTTCAGTGTTTTTCTGGGAAAGAGGCTAAATCGCATGTCCTCCTCTGCATGACATTATCCAAACAGAATTTGGAAATCCAACAACCCCTCCCTTTTGGCCTGATCAGTTTTTAGGGGTGGTATGTCCTGAAAACAGGACGGCTGTGTAGTCTCTGTAGCCTCAAACACAACACACGAATGAATTACAAAATGCCATACTGATTACACTCCATTTCTATTTATCTATAATATTTGCATTATTTAATTATTTTGTATCAGCGTTCAATAGACTGACATAAAATAAACTGTCAGCTACATCAGGTGACTTTTTTGTCTTAAAGCAAAGAATTTAACAATCTGAAATAACAATTTAGGCTATTAAATAGTCAAAGTTAAGCCATGAGAAATATACAAATATAGATGTATTCATCTACCATAGATGTAACAGAGCTTCAACTTCAAGTACAAGTTACGCATGCAGCCTGCCTGTGCTTCTGTTAAGACTCAAGAGTCAGAACTAGACGTCAGGCACTTCTAAATGATTAAAGACTGCGGTAAAAATAAATACGCTGCTCACACTTACATGAACTTCAGTTACAGCCATCCAATCACATTATGCATACATACCATTTTTGCCAATTAATAACCCCCCTTTTATGTTGAAATGACCTGATTTAGTGAATAATATCAAAAGATGATGACATGAAATTAATCATATGACTTCTCAACCTGAGGATTGTGTACACAAGATTACAATTAGATAATTCAAAAAGGTGATGCAACTCTTTTTAACAGAATGAAACATTACGCAGTGTGAAGAGATCTAAACATATGGCTAAATCTAATAAGTTTTAGCACCATGAGTGAATGTCTTCTCATTGTCACTGCATCGTAAACTACTAACATCTACAGAAGCTGTAGATACAGAGGTCAAACTTGTTATCTTTGACTTCAAAAAGATCTCTGATATATGCAATAAAATTTACAAGCTGTCTAGTATCTTTCCCCTAGCACTTTTATTATAAGGGTAGTACAACATTGGTCTGGTTTCTTTTACTACTACTACTAAGTCCCTAGGGTAAAAAATGCTCAATAAAGGCATTTATATCAATAACTTCTACTGAAACTCATGAAGGTCATCTACAAGTACAAACAACATTGGTACAAGCAGCAACAACCTGGCGCTCAAGTTCTCAGACTGGTACAAAGCAAAGGATCCTTTCCTGTCCTGAGGTGTGACATGGTGAGAACAGTCTTCCTCTGACAAAGTAATAAGCCAAATGGAGAGAGGTTATCATTTGTTGACTTCCAGCTGACTCAAAACAGAAGAACTCGCGCTATCTTTACAAAATAGTATAAACATCAAACGGTTCTTTGATAGGACATACAAGGTATTCATTGTCTAGTCCTTATACTCTTTGATCCAAAAGACAGATGAAGCTCTAAACAGAGCAGAGTTTAAGTAAACAATAAAGGTCTGCTTTCATGTGCTCTCTTCACTCAGCCAACCTCTGAGACCAACTACAGTTGTTCCCTTTTTTTTAACAAACATTAAGTCTTCCTTCTTTGATTGGAAATATTACAAAACTTTGTTATAAATCAGTAACTAAAATCATCTCCTGCAGGATAAAAAAATGTTTCACACACTATTTTCAATAAAATTGTTATCTCTAGTGTTAATCATTATCAAGCCTCCCTTATACTACACTCCAAAGTCACACGGTCTAAAGCAAAAACAAAGTCCATCCAACACAATTAAGCAAGATATGATAGGTTTTCAGATACCACTCATAATTCAAACGATTAATATCAATCAGAAATGTTAACGAATGCATTATACCTGATGAAAGTATCTTTGGGTCTGAAAAAAGGTAACACATTTTACAGAATGAGTTCTGCAAGAGTGGGATATCCATTTCATGATCAAACGCTCTTTAAATAATCAGTAGCCAATCAAATATAAAATTTATTTTCCTCCTGTAGTAGATGCTTTAATTTGCTTGGTCTCATCATAGTGGAAGTGATCGAGCTTCAGGATCAAAAATTATAACTTTATTTATGCGGTTCGGTTTTAAGCACTATTCCACTTTAACTGAATATGTTAGATAAAGTGACACAGACCTAATTTGACAAAGCATTTGTTATCAAGAGAATTGCTTTACTTTACATATAGTGCTGCTCACATTTGCTATCCATGGCTGTGAACCGCCACTGCCCTCGTTTTACTGATGATCTGCTTGACTTGATTTAAATCTGCAGCTCAAATTAAAAGCAACGCCTATGCCAAAGACATAACGCAGTAAAATTATGATGACGTTTCATGTACAGTTATGGAGGGAGGTAGCATCACAAAAAGCACTAGTCTAAGAGTTCACAGGTTTTTTTCAGTGCTCTGTTTTTGCACAATGCGCCCAACTTCCAACGTTTATTCCCCCTCACACATACTTGTAGATGTCGACTTTGTGGTGAATGTGTGAGAGCACATAAGAACAATCCAGCCGCACCACCTTGTTTATCTGAGCCCATTTCCACCCACCTACCCACCCCCAACTCACTCACCCACCCTCCACTATCACTACAAACACACGATATATACAGTCTGGATCCTAGCACACCTTTAGTAACGTTACAAAAGCACTCGTGTTACATTAATAATTGACTTACATTAAAAAGTGATGTTTTGCAACAGGTGACTTTACGCACACGGCATTCAACAGATAAACGTGGTCCTGCGAACAATACTGAATCCTCGATCGCACCTCTTGGTCAAGCCAATGCCCCTTTAACTTATTGTTTATATACGCAACTTACCTCTAAAGCGCTTAAAGCCATCACGCCGCTTCCCGAAGTCACTGGCTGCTGATGCGAGTCGTAAATCAGCTTTTAAATTTCAAATCCAGCATGGTTCCTCTCAGTCCCGGTTAACTGTATAAAATTCAGCCGCTGATTTCTTCGCTCATGGATCTGAGACAGTCGACCCTCCTCCAACCATTCACTGGAGCCACACCTCTAACACACATCAAACCAGAGGTACTCTCTTTTTCCTGAGGTCTGGCAGAGAAACACTATGTTTTATTCATGGTTACAATTGAAACCAATGGGAAACTACATTAAGAATAAAAAAAAAAAAAAGAAATTCTGACAAGCACTTTCGGGTGACAAGACATTATAATCTAAGATGAATAAATACATATATTGTCATTTACTGTAATTTAATGTAACCAATTTTAATGAATAATTTAATTAAATAAAATGTTTTTTTTATTTTTATTAAATGTTAATGGCATGCAGTGTTGGGGAAAGTTACTTTTAAAAGTAATACATTACAATATTGCGTTACTCCCTAAAAAAGTAACTAATTACGTTACTTAGTTACTTTTTATGGAAAGTAATGCATTATATTACTTTTGCCTTACTTT
>JAUCMU010000125.1:12265738-12289074 GCA_032275025.1 Enteromius treurensis | reverse complement strand
AGACTTGACTCGAGACTTGATGGTAAAGACTTGAGACTTGCTTGTACTTGACCATATGTGACTTGTCCCCATCTCTGTTTGTTATAAAATTACTATAATGAATCCAATGGAAGACATGAAATATAATTTCCAAGCATATTGTCCCGCGAATATTACACATTCTGCTAGTAATCCCTCATAAATGTCTTTAGTTTAATAAAAAGTGTTAAATAAGAGAGCTACAGCGTCCCCCAGAGGAACGTCGACTGAGTGTGTGAGCTGATGTTAAGATCAAAAGTTCAGCGCTTTAATAAATATCATATTCTTGATATTAAGCGGTTTCCGGGAGTTCTTAGATCTCATCCGGGTCATTTACAAGTGCACTATACTAAATATTATATCTCGACTTTAATCTCATAGTTTTGACTTTATTCTCTTAGTTTCGGAATTTTTGTTTGTTTATTTATTTATTTATTTATTTATTTATTTTGGTGGCACTAAAACTCCATCGTAGTGGTATATGTGGTATACTAATTATTTTATGTTATCAACAATTTAACATAATTATATAATAATACTTAATACATTCAATAATTTATATACTTATATAAACTACGTAGCAGGTATTACTGGATTTTTCCTGGCAACACCCTTTGTCGCTCATTGGCTCAGCTTCCACAACGTCACACTAGGTGACTGAGGCCACTCCCTCATGGAAGTAATGCTAATAAAAGCAGCAGAGCGAACACACTGCCTTACCTGAAACTCTTGTGTTGCTGCAGAACTGAACCAGGATCAGACATTGGATTTCCAGTTTGCTTTGAAGGACAACCAGATAAGAACAACAGGAAGAACCCGGAAAAGGTATATATCATTTATATATATTTATTTTTTTGTTTGTTTTGTTTATGTATTTTTATTACATGTATACGACCTATTCCAGAACTGTGGGTACATTTCAAGTAGGGAAAGAAGACAAAAAATTGTTATTAAAATCATTGTACTGACAGATAAATCTGTCAACTCTGTTACAGGAGGCAAATTGGGTCAATATATATACGTTTAACAAATGTGACCGTTTAAACCCTGTTGTCCCTAAGAGAACTTCTGTTTCTTCATCCTTTAAATCACCTTTACATCTAAAGTTTAGATGTAACTGTTAAAAACTGTTCTTGACATCACATGTACTTCCATGTACTTCTTCCAGGTCTGCTGTGCGCACCATCTTCTACTGTTTGCTGTGCCAGAAGCCACAAGAAAGTCTGCCTTCACACCTGGACAGAGTGTGTATGAAGAACCGCTCATCGGCCGAGAGGTACGAAGAGCTCCAGAGGGCGAAGGCTTCCCACAGGAGCTGGGTGCTCACCGGCAGGACCTGGGACTACAGAAAGCTTTGCGACATCCTGCCTGAGCCGAGCAGCCGCCAGAACATGGTGAAAGAGCTCCTTCAGCAAGGCTTTTTCATCCAGAACCAGCCCAAGGAACCAGAGCTGGGCTTGGAACGCAAAGACTGGCAAAATGTTCTGAGAGCCGGCAAGGCGGAGTTCTTGAAAATCTACAAGAAGCTGCAGGGTGGTGCTGCAGTGTCCGGTGCTGAGCAGAGGATGTATCGGTACTACTGCGAGGCCGTGCTCGTGTACCGTCACCACCAGAGCCCGCGAACCGTGAAAGGCTTCACAGTAAGTCGTTTTGTTTTAGCACATCAGCACTCGTGATACACTGTGACGTATGTAACATTGTTAAATGACATCATTGAAACGTTTTACAGGACGAAGACTGGGTGGACAGGATTCACGAAGGCGGCCGGGTTTTGACTGGCTTCCATAGCCACGGTACACGAAACCAGCCGACGGTGACATTGGCTTTAACGGCCAAAGAGGAAGCGGTAAGGTTAAGCTTTAGCTGTCTTATGCCACCAAGTTAGTTGTCTTCCTTCCTTAACCGATGTCATACAATGCTCTTTTCACAGTGGTTTCAGACGTACTTCACCAAGATCAGGCCGGAAATCATGCTGCCTGATAAATGTTGCAGTAATTTTTTCATTTCATCCTCCAGCGAGGCAGTATCCTACGTCTCCAGTGACATGGAACGCCTCCATGAAATGTAAGTGCCTGCGGATGAGGCTTAAAACAGCATTCCTGGTCATTGCACAATTAACATTCTTCTTCTGTTCCTCACTTCAGCTTGAAGCTACCCATGGTCAGCAGCTCGGCTGTGAGGAAGGCTGTCCAGGACTCGGCAAAAACCCTCCCGGCCCCCCAGCAAGAGGCCATATCGGCGTACCTGCTCCAGCAGCATTACAGTAAGCCAAAGCCTCAGGACATCGTGGACACGGCCGTGCTGCTGGACTCTTTGGCCGGGTTAGATCTTTATTTTATACTTTCTTTTTTTTTTGAGTTTAAGAGTGTCGGTAAACAACATCAGTGACTTCATGTGTAAAACTCTTCTGCTCTGTTCACACGCTGGAGATATCCTCATTGTTCCCCACTTTCAACCTTATTGTTTTCACAGCTTTTCTTCTGGCGATGATGACGAGGAGAGTCAAAGTGAATCCACCAGCTCTCTAGACTTCTCCACTTTCCTGTGCCATTTCCCTGTGACTTGTGGTGGTCCGCCACCAACCAAAAGACAGCGTGTCACCGCTGGGTTTCCCGGTGACCGTGTGTTTTATGACAAGTGGCGCAACACCCAGTTCTTACAACGACAGGAATATCTGATGTGTACGTACACTAATCCATAAACGCATCGTTGACAGTCAGTCGTTCTCCCACTCAAACCTTGGCGTTTAATGAATGCGCTGTTGACTTTTCTTACTTTCTCTCTTCCAGCACAATTCACTCATCAAAATCCATCGGTTGCAATGGTGGCAAGGGCGATTGCCCAGGAGGGGTGGACGTCCAATCACCCTAAGCCCGAAGACATCATCAGGTTGTGGAAACCAGCGTCCAAGTCCACTGTTGAGACTGACGGATCTTTGATCAAGTGCGTCTCAGAGCAGACCTGGAAGGGCCTTGCCATCAAGGACTTTGGAGCTGAGCAAGGTCTAGGTTAGGACGTCTTGTGTATGTTTTTGTTTGTTATTATTTTTGTGACGTAGAAGCTGCATCAAAGATTACACAAACAGAGACATTACACAAACTAAAGGCGTGATGTGCTCTCGATCACAGGAGTGGTTGCAATCAGACGGTTCTCTAAGGGCGATATTGTCTGCGATTATCACGGGAAGGTCATCACGGCCGCTCAAGGGAGAGCCATGATGCACGACCTCCATAACGAGCCAGGCTACATTTTCTTCTTCAAAGCCGGACAGAAAGACCTGTGCGTCGATGCGCAGACCTTCCCGTGCGATTGTCACCCTGAGGCAGAGACCTTTGGCAGAAGGATCAATCATTCCTCCAAGATGCCAAACCTGAAGCCCTTCCACTGCGTGCTGAAGGTGAACGGCGAGGACAAGGATGTGGTCCTCTTAAAGGCACTGCATGACATCAGGGTGGACGAGCAGTTAAAGTTGGACTACAATATAAAGCAATGTAAAGAACATTTGTCGACTTGATGATACAATAAAACGGCATGAAAATCACCACAGCTGTACATGAGTAGATGAAGAACAATGATCATTTGGAATTAGCAGAAAACAATTTGATTTCATAATTTTTAAAGCAATGCAAATAGCATGCTTTTGGTATGCACTTTTTAATGACAATGACAATTTATTTATATAGCACAATTAATTTCAACTTCAGTCGACCAATGTGCTTTCCAAAACACTAAAAACAGAAAAACAAACAACTGACAACCAAACAATACAATAAATTCTACAAGTATGCCATCAACCAAATGCTTTCGAAAATAGGAAAGTCTTTAATCTTGTTTTGAAAATATTAATTGAAGAAACTTGTCTAATGGAGAGTGGTAAGGCATTCCAAAGCCTGGGGCCCCCTACACTTAAGCCTTGACTTAGAAATGACCAAAAGATCCTGGTTGGAAGACCGAAGGGATCTAGTGGGTTGATACTCAGTTAGTAATTCACATAGATATGTTGGAGCCAAACCAATTCGAGATTTAAAAACGTGTGAAGTGAGCGTAAGATAGGAGTAATATGCTCCCTCTTTTTAACCCCAGTCAAGAGTCGAGCCGCAGTATTTTGAACAAGCTGTAGCCGGGATAAAGCTGTCTGGCTTATCCCAAAATAAAGAGAGTTAAAATATTCCAGCCTGGACAACGCAAAAGCATGAATCACTTTTTAAAATCCTTGACAGAAAGGAAAGGCTTTGCTTTAGATAGCAAACGCAGCTGAAAAAAAGCACGTTTTCACAACCGAGTTTATTTGACGATCAAATTTTAGGCCATCATCTAAAATGACATCTTACCCAGATCCAATTTCGGGGGGACTGAAAATTCTGAAGAGTTAAAAGCAATAATTTCAGTTTTATTTTCATTCAAAATTAAACAATTAGATGAAAGCCAATCTTCAAACATCAGTCAAACATGCCTTAAGCGATTCACAACTCTTAGAATTTAGTGTAACAGGCAGATAAACTTGCGTGTCATCTGCATAACTAAAATCGAACAAAGAGGAAGCATATACAGAGAAAAAAGTAACGGAGCCAAAATAGATCCTTGAGGAACCCCGCAAGTCAGAGACGCATAACTACAAACTTGACTGAAAAACTCCTATTTTCCAAATATGATTTAAAACAATCTAAAGCTACACCTCTTAAGCCAACGCAATGTTCTAATCGATCAATAAGAACAGCATGGTCAACTGTATCGAAAGCGTATAATATCCAGAGGCGACCCTGATGGTTTAAGTTGCTCAACTATTTCAAGCAAATCTGAAAGTGAAACCAATTTAAACTGACTAAAAAAGGTTTGAGGTGAACTTGAGGGGCTTGACGTGTTAAAGAAGACGGAGTTATCCCCAACCAAAGATCCCTAATTTTATTATCAAAATACAATAAAAATTCTTCACTTGATGGAGAAGAAAGCCTAGGAACAAGACCGGCTGACGGATTTAGAGTAGAATAAATAATATTAAAAAGAAACTTTGGTCTAGAGCAGTGCTTGTCAATAATATCTGACAAATAACGACATTTTTGACATTTTCACTGCTTTCTGATAATTAAAAAGAGTATCCTTTAAGATCTTTAAATGAATTAAAATCATCAAGTACATCTGTGAAACAAAACATTCTCTAATGACCCCCTGTGAAACTAGTCCCGTCCGAATATAGGGCTTTACTTTTGGTCATTATTTAGGTAGCACACATATTCTGAATGCCTTTGGCAGAATTCAAATGAGCCGTTTTAATCTACATTAATCTAGATTAAAACAAATTAATCTATGCCCACCCCTAGTATTCACACAACGCACACAATGCTCTGTATTTTTTATTTCTACCAACATGAGGTCAGGAGACTTGTCAGTCAATAAATAAGAAAAAGTAACTGGCGTTACTTTTTTTAAAAAAGTAACTCAGTTATATTACTCTAAAATTAAAAAGTAATTTTACTTTTTACTTTACTAGTTACTTGGAAAAAGTAATATTATTACATAACTCGCGTTACTTGCAATGCGTTACATTTACAGATTAATCGAGACAGAACCATAACACACACATTTGTTTTTGTGATTTGTGAAGACTTTCCATGGCGTAATGGTTTTTATAGGCTACCTTAGAAAATGTATGTGCTATTGCCTTATACCAACCCTATACCTAACCCCACACCTTGTGGGAAATGTATAGCATTTTTACTTTCTCAAGAAAAAAAAAAATCATTCTGTGTGATTTATAAGCATTTTGATAAATGGGGACATGAGGTAATGTCCTCAATGTCCTCACCTTCTCCTTATACTATCTGTCATACCAATGTAATTATACAAATTTGTGTCGTCATATGTCACAAAAACACACACACACACACACACACACACACACACACACACACACACACACACACACACGTGGGTATGTCTACTCAAAACTGTAGAACTGGTCACCATTGTTATCTTGGAAAAAAAAGTTTAGTTTTTTTTACCAACACATGTAAATTCTTGTTTGTTTGCTGTTGTTTTGATTTTATCTAAATGGTTTAATGGTTTAATAGTTTAAAAATAGCACAGCCAGTTTCTCATTTTCCGGGACTCTCACAGTTAGATAGTCTTTCAAATTGAGGAGAATAATTCACAGTGTAGCATTCAAAGGAAATTACAGGGGATTAGGGGTAGATCAGCAGCAAGGCCCAGAGCTGAGCTCAGGCATCCATGAAATCTCTAGTAAAGTCACGGCAGACTGGCATGAAATGCAGTTTAATACTTCTAATGAGCAGTTGTGCTCTTAGTCAGGAGTTGGTTATCAAAAGGATTTTTTTCCAGCCTCGGTCGGTAGTCTTTTCCATCGTCTTTTGACTGGTAATGGCATTCTTTTGATTCATTCACTCTGTTATTGTGTCCTGATTGAGATTCAAAGTTAGAATGTTGCTTTGTTCACCTGGTATTCATTCACCAACTGCACCCTGTTCGTGCAGAAAAAAAAGAATACATATGAACATATGTAAATAAAAGTGTTTCATCTATAATGAGGAAGAATCAGAGAGAAAGATTCTTATGTTTCTGTGTCATGCTGTACTGTCTTCTTATTTGTGCAGGCGCAAGCTCAGTGTCTGTCCTTGCCATCTCCTAGATGGTCTCCTAGGAAACTAGTAACTGTTCGGTCTACTCCACAACTGAACAAATGAGAAATGAGAGCCCTTAGTCATGTGCACAATGGGCTTTCACTCGGTGGACCAAACCAACTTTGTCTACAATTTTGTGTTTGCTACCTTAACGTAAACCGCTGGTCTTACTCAATACTTTTCTTATGCGTTTGTTACCTGAAGGTTATATTGTCTCACGGCAAGTTGTCTGTCACAGCTGTGTTCACCTAAATTCATAAATATCATGCGGTTTCGAAATGATTGTGGTGCAGTAGGGATTACTGTGTAATTTCACATAAATCTCTGAAACATTTGTTTCTGTGGAAGACATACAAATGCACAGCTAGATGGATGACTTATGACGGTCCATCAGATGTGGTTTGGTGTATGAAACATTGATAGACTGAGAGACCAAATGCATTCAGCAGACAGCCAAAATAGTCTAGACATGCAACTTAGGCACTCTTTTGGGGTACTGGAGGTGCTAAAGAGAAAGACAGTGTCTCACAAGGTATTTCTGGTAACCCTAATGGACTGGCTGACTATGCTGAACTCAAATCCTCCTTTTCTTGTTCTTTTTTCCTCCTCTCTCTCTCTCTCTCTCTCTCTCTCTCTTGTATATGCACGCCGAGTACCATGTGTTTGACTCAGCAAGCCGTCATATCCTCCTCTTCAAATTCAAATGAAATCAAAACATCCAAGACTAAGAGTCACCGAACTGTTAATGCTTCAAGGAATCGAGCCAGTTCAGAGTGTTGCTGCTGGGCAGTTCTGCCCCTCATTGGATGGCGTGAACAGTCTGATGAGTTGTGGCAAGGGAGAGGGATATCTTGTGTAAACACAGGGGTTGTATTCCCAGGCTCAGAGACTTGACTGGTGATTAAGAACTGATGTTAGTCAGAGTGACCAGCAGTCCATATAACTAAATAAACGGTGCCTCCAACCAAGCTGGGACCAACCAACATCTGTCTAGAGCTTTACACAATTATTAAAGGAATCATTCAGAAAAGTACTATTTGCGTTATTTCTGTGTCTGTGAAATGTTGAAAGATATATGTAGTAAATATCTTATTCTGTTTTTCACTGAAAAAGAGAAAATCTTACATGTTGCATGAAAGCCTGTTTCTGCCAATAAAAATATAATTATGACTTGGTTTCTCAGAAAGAAATGAAAGATTTCTTTAAAAACATGGGGAGAGGGAAGCTATTTTTTCTCTCTCTCAGAATTTTGACTTTGTTTTTGCAATTGCAAGTTCATATGTTAGTATTCATCATAGAAAAGCGGGTAGGTTTGAAACAACATTAAGGTGACATTAGGGTCAATAAATAATGAGAGATCTTTCATTTTTGGAAGAACCTTCCTTTTAAATGTTTACATTACAATGTAATGGATATAGCCGGAATGGGCATGTGAATTTTATGGAAGTAGAATATAACTGTTTCAAAGCAGTTTGGTCTTAAGAAAAGTTTTTTTATTAAACTTGACAGTAATCTCCTTCGTTAAGTCTATGTGGGTCAGCTGCACTCTTTAAATAATAAAACAAAAAAAACAGACTAACAGAAGATGACCTGACGGTTCTAAGGCAGCCTACTCTCAGAAATAACGAGCTGCCATAACAACGTCGTGTAAGTTTGTGACATAAAAAATAAATTGGTTTTTCAGAGTAACAACAATGCTGTAATGTCATGTAATGCAACTCTAAATCCAAGTGTCTGCTTATTTTCTGTTAAGATGATACTTTTTGGGTTGTTCAGGCTTATTTGCAAGACACATTTGAATGAGAATTGAATGAGAATGGACAGTGCTCTAGAGACCGTTACCTCATCTCTCAGAGCAACAAAACAGGAATCAAGTGAGTGAAACCGTGAAAGAAAAAGGGAAAGGGGGTGGGAGACTGTGAGAAGAAGAGAACGACAGAAACTAAGAGCAGGATGTATAAAGTCAATGCCCTGACCTTTCTTTAGTGGCTCAACAAACTGATTCCAATTTCTCTGTCAGTAACAGGTTAGTTTTAAACAAGTCCAAACTGAATATTTTGTCAGAATAAAAAAAAAAAAAAAACTCCCGGATCTACGAAAAGAAAGTAGCACTGACCCTATAAATAAAAGACCAGTCAGGACATGAAGTGCCGTTTTAGACCTCACTTCTCATCATTAGTTCCACTCAGTATGCCCAGGCCTGATACTAATAAGGGTCTTGTCCTAAAACACTAGGCCAGCTCTGCATGATGGGAACTGGGCTAATACAGACCTGTCAACCTAGCGCTGAATGCCACTCCATTCACTTTGTACGCAGGGGGTGGAGTGTCGCCGAATGTGGGAGAGTACATGTGCTCCATGTGTTGTGTGTGTGTGTGCATGTTCTTTTTATGATTCACTCAGCACTGAATTGCAGCCAGCACTAATCTCTCCCACTGGATCTATACACACCCCACTGTGGGTGTGGATACACACCCATAGAAGGAGAAATGCTTCTTTCACACATTCAGATGTCAAGAGCTGAAATAATAATGTTCTGGCTTATTCCACAGTATCCACCTGCTGATGTATGTCTGTGTTTGCGCACATGTTTACAGAAACATATAAGTGAGCTGTATATTATAATTCCTGCATTCGGGAGACATTTTGAATCATGACGATTACGCCTTCCAGGTGCATCCCGATAGGACGGGAACACTTCAACCCTAATAAAAAATTTACACAGGGTCAAGCACACACACACACAAACACTCAGTCTTCCAACTTGGAGATCCCACTGGTCACAGATGTTCAAGGGACATGATGCAATGCAAAGAAACAGATCTCCGTCTCAGTTCAGATCAACACTAACCATGAGCAACAACTTCATGGGAATCCAGCACGGGGGGGGGGGTGGGGGGGGGGATACCCATGTCAATTAAACACATTATAGCCGATTTATTTTTTAACAAATTATAACACAACATTTTACAAAACACTACAAATAATCTTGTGCTGAATATAAATATTTGATATAAAATGCATGCTTAATTGTTTAACTTGTTCACTTGTTGTGTATGTGTTTATAGTCATAATTTATATATATAAATTATGACTATAAACACATATATGCAAATACTTTAAAAATGTACACTGTACACACATGTATATTAAGTAAATAAAAACTCATATTTTGGATGCAATTCATCTTGACAGTACCATTTCAACCTTTACCTCAATTACTTATGACCTTTTTCACAAGCACATGATCCACAATCATTAATGCACTTTTTAATTCTTCTGCTAAACCCACACTTTGTACTGTTTTACTGTCACACCTAAATCCCTGTTGAAGCATGCAATAATGGCCAACTTAGGAACCCTGTTTAACAGCACTTTACACTTGCTACGCCGATTTTTCACATGGGTCCTTTACCACCAGCTGAGAATACCGGAATAATTAGGAGGTCATGACTGATAAAGGACAATATGCAAATTGACCAGGACGTCATGCCAGGGTTACACAATAGAACCCCCACATGCCAATCACCATTCTTTTAGCAAGGTCGTCCATCCAGGTAACGATCATCAGGCTCAGCACTGCCTAGCTTTAGTGGAAAAAACCAAATTTATATTCAATAACCCATAGTAATTCAACGTAAACCACTCATATTTTGTCATTGACTTGACCTCAAGGTGTGATTCACTTTACAGTAGATGAGCGACCTCTTCTGTTAGTGCAAGAAACTACCAAGCTTACGCCAGGGATGCGTAAATAACGCTAGTGAAACAATAGCGTCCTCTAACGTCCGTCATTTGAATAAGTCCTCTATTTTATATATAAATTAGCCAAAACAAAAGTGCACGCTGAACACGGACACGGAATAAACATACTGCTTTAACAATGATATGTATAAATGTTGTGCATTAAAAGGCACAGCACTACGTTAGTCCATATTTCTCACATTCTGTCTATTTTCTTCAGCAAATATAATTGTTTGCGTTGCCAATATTTGCAATCAAATGAAGGGACGGGCAGATATTTTGTGGCCACGAGCTCCATCATTTACTTGTGACAGCGAGGAGGAGCCCAGGCTGTTTATTCGTTCACGTCACTCTTTCTCTCATTCCCTTCTTCCTTCCTTCCTTCCTGCCGAACACAGAGAACCAGACCAGCAACAATTCAAACTAGAAAGCGACATTCAAATCTTCCAAAGTGTTTTCAACGTATACAACCGATTTTTGGAGCGTGGTAAGTTTGACAACTGTCCGTTCATTATTGCCATAAAAACAGAAAACGAAACTGATCGTATAGCCCCCGAAAAAAAACAAAAACCCGGCTGTCCCACTGTCTATCCCAGCGGAACTCACCGATTTCTGTCTAACTGGCCTAAAAAATAACGTGCACTCTGAACTGGATGCTGATATTTACATTTCCGCGTTTCATCTGACATCGACATTACGATTTCCGCTCGTTTTTCCGAGAGAGCGATTCCATGTGTGGGTCATTTAATGGAGCCAAAATGTCGCCTTTTCTTTTTACTTCCACATTCTCTCATGGCACAAACAGATGGCGTCGGGAGGAGAATGGAGGGAGTGAAAAAGAGCCGCATAAACGAATAGAGCAGGCCACTCTCGCCGTCAGTTAGCCTAGCTCTCTCTCACTGTATGGCCGGAGCAAAACTTAAGACAGGCCCATCTCATGCAGTCTGGATTCAAGTTTCCCTCTCTTTAGTTTCTTTTTTCAACTCTTTACATTTCGATTGAATGTAGCTGTTGATGCTGAAGAATGTTGGCTAAGTTTTAAGTTGCAGCTAGCTGGCTAGTGAAGTGGGATTTGTAGTAGTGTAGGCTACTCGTTGCAGTATTTAAGATTGTATATTGAGAGGTTATTGTTTTCTTTATGGTCACTGCGAATGTCAGGTGCAGGTCAGGTGCATCAGTGTCACGCATTTTCTTCAGATCCGCTGAAAGAGTATCAGTATTGGACTATCTGTGCGACAGTTCAGGCATCAAGTGTTCACACTCACCTTGCACGATGCATGGTGATTAAATCGGATTCGGAAGACGGCGTTGTCCAAACATTTGGTGGCTTATATGAACACGAAGCGGAAAGTTTTGTTCAGTAATGGACCGATATGGTGGTTTTGAAATTATCGGCCAAGGCCACAATTGCATTTAGGCTATAAGGTCAACTCATTCAAATAGTGGCAACAATAAAGTTATATTACCGCAGGCAGCATAGCCTTAATTTAAAAGACGACTGTAATTTTTGTGTTCACTTAAGTTAGCTAAAATACATCACCTGCAGCTTTAAACTCTGATTGGTTCCAACTTTGCTGTTCCTCTGTGACCTTAATGATAACACAGATATGATATTTATGGGATCACTTTAGATGTTTACACAATAACAAAACATTGAAAACAAGTTTACAAAATAAGCCAGGTTTATTTCAGTTAGTCTGACTTATTGTCGGTTGATTTGGTTCAAAATAAGTCTGAATAACTAAAATAAGTTATATTTATTACCCCCCCCCCCCCTCCTCCTTAGCAAAGAGTGATGAACAACGCTGCGTTTCCCAAAAGCATCATAAAGCTGATCGTAGATCAATTGGTTTTTATGGACCTACGATGTACTTAAGCTTACAATGCCTTTGGGAAACGCAGCCCAGTTTCGTCACATGGCATAACAGCTTGTATTACACAAAGATATTAATAAAGATAAAGTTGAGGAGAGATGTAGGTTGTCAATTATGCTTTATGAAGCCTACTATTTTTTATGTTGTAAAAGCAAGCAACGCCTCTCGATCACAAACTTCTTAGTGGCATAATCAGTTAGTTTTCTGTGGATACAAAAGATATTGGCAGTCCTATTCAGTAGCTTCACTTGAGATGCATGGGACAGAGGCTAGTTAAATTCTTGCATATGTTTCTGCTTACTTGATGTAATGCTCTACTGTCATTGCTGGTGTTGAGATTTTGACTATGACAGTGTATGTTTTTCCTACAAAAAAGTAATGGGCACGATTTGTCTTTATATAATAATGCGGCTTAAAAGATGTCAGTGCTTTATCTGTGAAAAGCGTAGATGCTGTTTAGACTGTGCTGCAATCGCTGAGACTTTTTGAAGACCTTGCTACACGCAAGAACTTTTGTGATATGACTTTCTTGCTTTGTTGTAATGTAAACCTTAACATGTGATATGTCTGTAGAGGAGCATTAGGCCTGACTGACGTATGTATTGGAAACATAGTTCAATTAATCATGCCACAGTGTTCTTTATCTGGGTATTACCTCAGCTACCTGCGGTACCTTTGCTGCTGTACTTTAAAAACTTTAAATTCAGTAAGCATCTCTCTTTGTGGCATATCAAAAATAGCTTCTGTTTGTATGTGGACAGCATCTATATTAGTTGTAGGTTTGAGACAACAAAGACCATTGCCGAGTAAAAATAGCACATGAATGATTTTTAAAACTTGAACTTCGTGATACTGAAGTGTTGATGCAAGGTTTTAGTGCAGGTGTTATGTAAAAGTAAAGAAGAGATTTAGTAGAAAGATGAGAAGTGGAACTGTATTAGTTGTTTGGCTTCACAAATCGGAAGATTCCAAATTGTAACTTCTTTTCCGTCTCAGGCCTCTAAGTTTCCATTTAAAGTAGAAACGTTTTGTTTGTTCTCAGTGTATAAGCCTGTACTTCTGTGTTGTTTAAAAATATCATTTGGTAAATGTCATGCGAGTAATGGAATTTTAAGTCGTAATGAAGTGCTACTTACTGTGTGTTGCCAGAAAGTCACAGACTAGTACTTAAAATATTACAGTGTGTGAGGACGTGCAGGTTCAGAAAACTATTTGTCATGTGAAGTTAGAAAATGTATGTACAGTTTTGTTGCCAAGTTGCTGTTTTGACTTCGTAGGGCAGACATGCAGCATTATGCATGGGTTATGCTGCCTTATATATCAACACATTCAGGGGTGCTGCATTCAAGTTCAATAATCATAGCATTGCCCACATCTGATTTGAGTGTCTTTGCTGAATATTATTAAACATCTTTGCATATTTCATAACATTATTATTAGTTTTTATCCGTTACTTTGCAACAGATTCCTTTGCATTTTATTTTTATATTCCTTTTCTAATATGTGGAGATCTTTCTAAATCTTTCTCTTTCTCCTGTTTTCCTTCTTCCTTCCCTTCCCCCAGTGGGTTGAATTCTCTCTCTTTCTTTCTTTCTTTTTCACTTGTTCCCTTTAATACCTCCACAACATGCATTCAAACTGACTTAACTTTTCATATTCTGTATTCTGAGTTTTTACCTTCATCTTTCCCTACTGCCGTAATTCTCTTTTTTTGTCTTTTCCCATTTCTCTCTTTCTGTATCTTTCTCTCTCTCTCCCCTCCCTCTCCTGTTCTATTTATCTCCTCCCCTCTCCCTCTATTGCTCTCTCACCATTTGCTCTCTCACAATACATCCCTCCCTCCCTCTCTGGAACAGGCTTCTCTTCTCCTCCCTTATCCCTCCATTTTCTCTTCCTTTAGAATCCTTCTCTTTCTCAGCCATTTTATATGGAGGTATATCTACTAATCTTAAATTCATTAAAAATCAGTACTTACTCAATAATTGCAAATTAATGTAGCAGTAAGGTGTAATTATATCCCACAGTTATGAATGAACTTTAATCACTTATCAACAATGGGACCCATTCATGAAAGACAAGCAGAATGAATTTGTGTGTGGATGAAAGGTTCATTCTTACATAAATTGTGACTTCATAAGAATAGCTTTACAAACAGTTCACACTAAATTGTTGTGCTTGATTTCACGGATGCAAGTGCATTATCCATATTCATAATTATGTACAGCTATTTAGAATTATTGAAACTAATTATTGCAAACTGATCGGCTATGACTATATACTCAAGCTTCTCATATCTTTTTTCTTATATAAATCTAAATCTTGTAATTAGTGCATTTTTTTCCATAACAAGTTTGTTTAAAGTTGCGATGTAACAAAAGTTCTGCATTGCGATGTACATCCAATTCCATGACTTGCATGGCATGCTGTATATATTTAGCTGTTTTGTTTGTGTGTGAGAATCATTTAGATTGAATTTGTGCACATTCACATAGACAGTAAGGCATATGGAGAACAATAAAGCTTGCATCATATCAGCTTGATACAGTTGAATGGATTTGCATATGCAAGACCATAATTGCACATTATATAGTGTCTGTTGAAAATTAAAAAGGAGACATGCTGAACGCCCTTTTCTCAGTGTGCAGGCCAAAAGGTCTTCGTCTGGCACAGACTCTCTCAGATGCATGTATGCTCGCTCATCCTCTGTTCTGTCAACCTGCCTAGACTCTGGTGGTGATTGATTTTAAGCTTCACATATTGAACCTGATACTTCCTTTTTTTTCCCTTCTGCTTATGCATTTCCATTACGTAGTCCTATAAATCAGGATGGTTTTATTGAATACGTCTTGCATATTCATCTTTTATTTACTTTGTTGCAGCTTCCTTCTGTTTTTACCCTCTGCCAGGTATGCCTTTTCTTTGTGTGCTTGCTGTGATGTACATGAATCCCTACATGTTTCAAATATTTTCACAGCATGAATGTTTGTGTTTTCAAACATGTTTCACAAGTGTCCGCAAGAGAGAATGTCTGAGTGAGACAGTTGGTGAGAGTATCAGGAAGGGATGCAGAGAGAGAGAAAGAACGAAAAAAAAAAAAAGAATGAAGAAGAGGGGGAGGGAAGGAGGGAAAAGAGCACTGTGTATGTGTGTACGCTTGCTTGCGCCAGAGAGAGAGAGAAAGACAGAAAAAGAGAGAGGGGAGTGGGGGAGGGGAAAGCAGAGAGAGAAATAGAGTGAGAGAGGAAAAAGAGAGCACACATACACAGAGAACAGAGAGAGAGTGCAAGAAACACTGAGGAGAGAGTGTCTGTTCTGGTAAAGACAACATATAATGTATAAAGGGGAGGGCAGCGGGTGAATTCGAACCTGTGACTCTGCCCCAGGATGAGATCTCTCAAACACCTGAAGCCACAGACCAAGAAAAATGTGGTGAGTTCCATTCACAACTGCTCTAATGCCCTCTGAGAGCTCAGTTTGTTTAGCAGATTGTTTGTGTGTGTGTGGTTACTAAACTGGATAGACCAATTGAGTGGCCAGATTAAATGGTTTGGATTTTTTAAATATTTTGATTGCTGCTTGTTTATATTTGCAGTTATTATTTTATTATTATTTGCTCAGCTCCTTCCTGTATTCTTTGTCTCTCTTACATTAATCCTTCATATTCCCTTTTATTTTTTTCAATCTCCATTCTTTCTCATTCTCTCTCTCTTTTTTTTTGCTTTCACTCACTCATCCAGCCACTCTCTGCCCCTCCCTCTCTCTTTCTTCTTCTCTTTCTGTTAACTCACTCATTCTCCCTGCTGTCAGTCTCTCTTCCTTCTCTTTTCCTCAGTCTGTACCTTCCTGTCTTTTTAAAGATCTTAGAAATACGATTACTAGCACAACTATTATTACATAATTACTTTTGTAATTATTTGCATGACACTCAGGCAGAGTTAGAATTTACTTTAGGTGTGGAATCTTCTTTTTAAAAGAGCCTGCCTGAGGGAATGTGGTTCATTTGTGTTGAATGAGTGAGATGGAGAGGTAGCAAGTATAAAAACGAACAGCGCTGACTTTGTTATCTTGAAATGATAGTAAATTCTGTCATCATTTACTAACGCTCATTTGATTTTTAACCATACTTTCTTCTGTGAAAAAGATATTTTAAGGCATGTTTCAGTCTATATATTAAAAGTCAGAGTCAACCACAACTGTTGGGTTACAAACATTCTTATAAGTAATACAGGTTGGGAACGAGATGAGGGTGAGTAAATAGTTTTCAGTGGGTGAACTATACCTTTAAGGCCCTGGAAGTGTATTTTTTTGCTCCACTAGTGGCACCAAATAGTATTGCAATCATTTGATTGCAAAGGCAGACTTTGGGTTTAGCCAGTAGTGGGAGACTGATTAATAAACTATGCCAGATGAGAGTAGTGATTAAAACTTGTTTGAAAAAAGTCAGTTCGGTTTGCCGCCACCGATGCTGTTTGGTTCAGTGTAGCTCAAATAATCACAAGACTCTTACTGTAGGTCAGTGGTTTTCAATCCCATTCCTTGGGACCCACTGTTCTGCACATTTTCCCTTATCCAACACACTCATTGAGTTCATAGAGATCAGAATGAGCTGATGATCTGAATCAGGTGTGTACATTAGTGAGACGTGCAAAATGTGCAGAGATGTGGGTCCCCAGGAATAAGTTTAATAACCACTACTTTAGGTGACTGACATTCAGATAATCACAAAAGCTAGAACTTTACAGTTTGTATGTGCATGCTGATGTTTTATCGTAGCAGCAGAAGATAAGTACATCACCTATTGAACGCTGAATTTTTAGGCTGGTTGTTTTTAATTCCTAATTTAAGCATTACCAAATCATAAATAAAACATGTTTAATAATCATAACAACAAATTCATTCATCACATCACTGTTTCAATACGGCCCCCCCCCAAACTTGTAGGCCTAGTAAACTAATCTGCATGCGTTCGTGCTTTACAGGAGGAGAAGACACAGCGGCTGGTCAGATGTTACTCTGAGGCCATGCACCAGCAGATGGACGCAGGGACACAGACAGACCCTGTGGTGGTCCTGTCACTGGCCCAAGCTGCTGTGTTGGGACTTATCTCCCAGAACGAGGTCTTTGGTGCCACCATCGCCCCCAACGGCTTTTACACCGGAGACCTCAAAGAATCCCCCGCTCCGCCAGGTGAGAGAATGGACTACGAGTATGCTGACCAGCTTATAGGTGCCAATGGTGACTACCTTGGGGAGAATTTGGGCGAGGATGGGCACATGCATTCCAGCTGTGCTGAGAGAAGATGGCAGGGGCAACCCGAGAACACCAAACCCCCTATAGGGCACCAAGACATGGCATTACACGTTAAAGGAGAGGTCGTGACCCCAGGTTTGCCCTCTTGCACTCACATGATGAACAACATGGTGCCCAGAGAAGGCATGCAAATGGTCGACCCCTCCAGCTACAGGGTCCTGCCCAAAGCCCAGCCCGACAACTGCTGCTCCACTTGTGTCCGAGACCCCAAGAGTACGCATCCCGCACCTGATCCACATTTACACCCTCATTCCCATGGCCACAGTCACGCACCTCACGAGGTACCTTCACGCAACAGGGTCCACACACATGAAAAAGGAGTAGATGAAGTAACTGAGGACAGGGACAATGGGAGAAACGGCATGGTGAAAGCAGGAACCGGCGGCGAGGAAATTAGCAGCTACTTTCAGCCGAGCGAAGTCGCCTATGAAGGGGGCGAGCTGGAAGGGGTCGGAGACTTTGATGAAAACAGCGAGGGGATGTTCTGGACCGAGCCAGTAGAAGGAGAGGCACCCCGCGGCCGTCGTATTGACCGTCTGGACATTAACATCCAGATCAACGAGTCGTACTGCGTAGACGTCGGAGAGGGCTTGAAGCGCTGGAAGTGCCGCATGTGCGAGAAGTCGTACACTTCCAAGTACAATCTGGTCACACACATCCTGGGCCACAATGGCATCAAGCCACACGCGTGTCCACACTGCGGCAAACTCTTCAAGCAGCCCAGCCACCTACAGACGCACCTGCTGACGCATCAGGGCACGCGGCCACACAAGTGCACTGTGTGCAAGAAGGGCTTTACCCAGACCAGCCACCTGAAGCGGCACATGCTGCAGCACACCGACGTTAAGCCCTACAGTTGCCGCTTTTGTCGCCGTGGCTTCGCATATCCCAGTGAACTCCGTGCTCACGAGGTAAAGCACGAACGAGGACGCTGCCACGTTTGCTCGCAGTGCGGCATGGAGTTTCCCACCTATGCCCATCTGAAGCGTCATCAAGTGAGCCACCAAGGACCGTCCACCTTCCAGTGTAGCCAATGCAACAAGTCGTTCGCCTACCGCAGCCAGCTGCAGAATCACCTGCTGAAGCACCAAACGCAGCGCTCTTTCTCCTGCAGTCAGTGTGGCCTGCAGTTCCTTCAGCTGCATCAGCTACGCCAACACTCCCTCACACACAAGACAAACAAGCCTCAGGCCCGTGCTACCAAGGTACAGAGTGTTATAGTGCGCTTTTATAAAAACTGTGAGGTCACATACTGCATGAACAATGATTGTCTGACATTTTATAGCACATGCTCAGAAACTGTTTAAATTATTGGTATTAAATAATACTGCATGATTTTGTCTGTTTAAAGTTTAGATTGTCATCAGACAGTAACTTAAAGCAGTGTTTTTGCTTGGTTTGCTGGGGCCCTGTACAGTTTATGTCACTGGTTTTGAATTCACTTAATTTCAAGCTCAACCAACGATTCTAATTTGTTGGTTTAAACTCTGTGAACTCTCTTCTCTTACGTTTTTCATCTAACCAGCAGATGGCAGGAGTCCTCCTCCTTTTATTATTATTATTTTAAAAGATATATATATATATACATATCTCTTATATCTTATATGTACAATATAGTGAATGTTCAGTTCAAAACTTCCAGCTATTTTACAGTGTCCACTGTAGCCTGCATTGGTACCTTAAAATATAATACACTGTAAACACTGCATTATAGCATTTCATGTTAATTGTTTAAACTAATTGTACAGTAGTCAACATTTGAAGTGGATTAAATAAGTTTATCAAATTGTCCCAGAACAAGAACACATTTTGGTTTTGACAAAAAGTTTGATCCACTAATGGTGAGTCTTGTATAATGCAGAATAAAAATTCAAAATTGATTTCAAATGAATAATTTCTTCACTTGCTTGTTTTTACCAGGGAACAAAGGGGTTTAAATGTGATGTATGTGCCAGAGAGTTTACATTGTCTGCAAACCTGAAAAGGCACATGTTAATCCATGCCAGTGTCCGGCCATTCCAGTGTCACGTGTGCTTCAAATCTTTTGTCCAGAAACAGACACTCAAAACTCACATGATCGTGCACCTGCCTGTGAAACCATTCAAGTGCAAGGTAAAACTTCAAACACTTATCATCACACATCTATATTTGACACTTTCTCCATCAGATTTGTAAATCTCTTGATTTGTTTTTAACAGGTGTGCGGTAAGTCATTTAACAGAATGTACAACCTTCTGGGCCACATGCACCTCCATGCAGGCAGTAAACCCTTCAAGTGTGCATACTGCTCGAGTAAATTTAACCTGAAGGGAAATCTTAGCAGGCACATGAAGGTCAAACATGGAATGGATGTCTCTCCAGATGGGCAAGGTAAGTAGAACCTAACAGTGTGTAATTGACATGTTCTAATGTGACAGTAAAGCCTTTAATGGTCTCTTTTTATTTTCGATACAGATGGCCCACAAGATATGGAGCCCCATGAAGACTATGAAAATGAGAACTTCAATTTTACAGCGCCAGAGAATATGGAAAATGATGCGCCAAACCTAACTAAGCTCTCTGAGGTGGCCATCCAGGAACTTGACTATTATAACTTTGGGAAGGATGTGGGAAACTACAGTACAGCATAAAAAACTGGTTGAATTTCAGTCAAGCTGAATAAATATTAAGTAACAAATGGCCTGTGCTGGCACTTATCAAACATGAGTGGATTGAGATGTTCCTCCATGAGAACCACTGTTCTCCTTTTTTTACAGTTGTTAATGAGCAGGTAGTTGAAGGCCATCTTGACTGGGGTTGATCTCATGGAGTAGGGCACTCCAAATCTGTCTCTAATGAAATGGACCGATTGTTTCGCAAAGAGTCCTTTGACTCCTTCCAGCTCAAACAAACAATGATGCTGTATTTTTAGTATGTTTTGGATCATTGTTACATGAATACCCCATACATTAGCATCATAAAATGCGGGTGCATAGACATGGAGTCTTGTGTAAAGTAATACACACCATCCTCCAAATATAATTTTGGGAATATAGGAATAGCAGGTGCATGCAGCCTTGTGGCCTTCATCGGTTTGGTACCTCAGAGCAGTCTTTTAACTTATTTTAATTTATACTGCCTTCATTTACAGTATCTCTTAGAAACACACAAAGAGACTCTTAGCGTAAAACATGGAGAAAAAAAAACTAAACAAAAAAACACGCAAGGCCCATGTAAATGGTTTGATAACTGCATGACAGGCTTGTGTGGGTAAAAGAAAATGAAATAAATAAAGAGTGTGTGCCTGGGCTCGGTGTACCAAAGCTACTGCTCTTCATCTGGTACAGGACCATATGTTGGCCACTCCAGAGCACCACTACTGTTGCCAGAACTAAGTTTCAGCTAAAGTTTGGTTTAACAACCTCTGATAGGAGAATTATGGTTTCGTTGTATTGATTTGCTATTTATTTTGCACTTTGAAAACGCCAATTAATTACTTATAATGAGCATATTTCATCACTGACTGTTTCAGTCCTGTTATAATTAAAAGAGATAAAGCCTGTGTCACATTCATAGTAAGTTGTTTCTCAAGGCAACTACGTAGATTCTTAAATAAACTTGTTTTTTGAAGTTATTTTTTGTAGTTTGTTTCAAAATTAATAATTGAATGGCCAATGTGGTCAACCAAATTTAAGATTAGACTATAAATTGGTTTAAGGGAACTTAGAATGAGCGTGTTATAAAAACTGCGAAATTCCAATCTAAATCCAATTACTGTATCGTCAAATTGCGTTATTTGAGGGAAAAAAAAGTGACTACGATTATTCAAGAGTTTATATTTTCTTTAATATTACATATTTAATGTTACAGGAACAAAAACAAACGGCATATTTTATATAAAACAACAATAACAAGCAAATGCTGTTATGTGTACAAAAAAAAAAAAAAGAGGGAACTAACAAACGGATAAAGAATTTGATATTTTCTAGTTGATGAAATGGTCAGTAAATAAGTGCAGTCTGCCACTTGAATTGCCTCCAAGCAGAGTGTTCCTGCTTGGGTGGAATGCTGTGATGGCGCACACTGTGGTCAGGTGATCCATGTCTCGAAAAGTGTGAAGACACCGACCGCTCTCGTGATATACCTGAATTCGGCGAGGCCTTTCGACGCTTCCAATTACAAAACAGTCCTGCTGCTTGGGGTCCCACACTGCACTTAGCTTGGACAACCACCGGCCTGTCTGCATGTTGTGCCTACGTAGAAAATATTTAGCATGCTGTTACAATGGGCACCTCTAATAAAAGTTATTGGACAAAAATGGTTTAACAAAATCTTTTGAAAAAGGCCAGATGTGTTTTTACATAAATTCAATTCAAATTGCAGAATAATCTAAAAAACTGGTCTAAATAAAATTTATCACCAGCAGTAAGAAAATTATTTTTGGGGTCATTTAGTTGAGACATGTTTGGCAGCTCTTTTCACATTAGATAATTCTTTTGATTTATATTTATGTTTGTATACCACTGATACACCACTGTCCAGAAGTTTGGGGAAGGATAAATTATTTCTGCTCTTATGCTCTCCATGTGAAAAATACATTTATTACAGTCATATTGTGAAATAGTATTATAACTTTATAAGAACTTTTAAACATGAGGGCAAAGCTGAAATTGCAGCAGCCATTTCTTTAAGTCTTCCAAGGATCCTTTATTTGAAAAATATTTTTACGGAAAGAGGTATTTTTTCCAAGATTCTTTGATCAATGGAAACGTCCAAAGAACTGATGATGTTGTAATACATAATTTTCTACACACATGATAACACTCATACTTACGTAATTGACTTCAGTAAAGGAGTCCTGCCATCCATTAGGGAAGTGTCAAACACCCTGAAACAAAACCACAAAAAAAGATAATGAACATTTTAGTGCATTTCTACATGACCCTACATAGAATAAGTGGTTTGAAAAACTAATTGCATTTCTAATTCTTGTAAGACAACTTTATAATTCTTTAATAGCTGAAAAGAAAACCAAACGAAACCTATTCAGGCTTAAAATAAGATTACAGCTCTGGCACCCTCTACTGGTACATTTGCAAGAGAGAATGGAGGGACATTCTAGATTCAATACAAATATTTCTGCACTTGAGATCTCAAAGGCACCTGATCATGTTGTCCATACAAGTGGTCAGAACTCTGTTGCCTGTGAGTGGAGAGAAAAAGGCACCGGAGACACTGCGGCTGTGACCGCTGAGTTCACCAACTCCTAGATTGTTTCTTCGTTTCAGATGGCGCAAGTCATATACGTTTACAAATCTAAAAAAAGAAGAAAAACAATATGCTTCCGTATATAATCATTTACTCAGCAACTCACCAATTATTTGGTGCAAATGAACTTTTACAACCAGCATTATTCTAGTAAGGAAGTGTTTATAATACCTGCTCTCTGCTACAACAAAGTAGTGCTGCTGCACAGGATGGACATGAACACAGCGCAGAGGATTTGTCGCCATGGTATACAGACATTCACATGTTTTCCTGAAATCACATGTTTTATAAATACAGTGGGCCAAAAACTTATTTAGTCGGCCACCAATTGTGCAAGTTCTCCCAATTAAAAGATGAGAGAGGCCTGTAATTTTCATCATAGATATACCTCAACTATGAGAGACAAAATGAGAAAAAAAATCCAGAAATCACATTGTAGGATTTTTAATGAATTAATTGGTAAACTCCTCGGTAAAATAAGTATTCGGTCACCTACAAACAAGCAAGA
>JAUCMU010000125.1:12240343-12253075 GCA_032275025.1 Enteromius treurensis | reverse complement strand
ATGAGAATATCCAGTCTCTCTTCAGTCTGCTGTACGTCTTTGACCAGAGCTCTGACAGACTGCAAGGAGGCCAGGTCAAGCATCTTCACAACCACGTTGCCATTTCCACTCCTCTTCCTGACCTCCTCTGCTGCCGTGTTGGCTCTGCCCATGTCTCGGCAAGCCAGGATCACCCTTGCACCTGAAAAACAAAGGTTTGGAAACAGTTATTACTATGACCAACCTTCAGTCCCTTAACCTACAATCACTACATTAGCCAAAGAATCATGTTAGTATTGTGTGATAAGACATTGATTGCATAATTAAACCTGTTTTATCTTCCCCAATGAGAATTTATTATCCAAAACACAATACACAAGGAAGGTAATGAATTAATATAAATATAAATCAAATGAATAAGTTATCTAACCAGCCTGTTTGTGAAATGCTATAACACAATTTCCATTTGCACTGCTACTGCTGATTCTCATTTTGTGCTAGATATTTTTTTTTATTATTTGTTCAATTTAGATCAAATTGGCTTGAATACACAGAATACAGCTCCACTATAATTAGCATTTTATCAAATTCATTTTTGTGGCATTAATGTCAGAAATGCCTAGACTAGAAACCAGAAAGCTACGAAAGTAAAGCTATTTACTTTTTAAATATTTTTGTTGAAACCTTTGTCCTTTAAATCAAGGTCAGTGTTTTGCCTTGTCATGAAAAACAAAACAAACCAGAGTGAGACCCTCATTACCGTGTTACAAGGTTGACATGAAGCTTTCCTTTTTTTAATAATCACGTACTTTGAGCTTTTGTAGTAAAAATAAGTTGATCTAACCTAACATGTTTTTTGGAATCATTTTTATCACATCCATAATGAGACATTAGTAACACACAACCTGATAGCACCCTAGTTTAAAAAAAATATAAACTAAGTTAATATGTAAATGTATTTGCATAAAATAGTAATGCATTTCAGCACAAAATATATGCATTTCAAACACTTTTTTGTGTGTATATATATATTGTTTTCACTAGGGTATAGTGTTTGTTTAACATGTACTTAAAATAACATCTTTTCAGCCCCATTAAACTGAACTGACCTCTATTGGCCATGTCCACTGCTGTCTCTTTGCCGATACCGGTGTTGGCTCCTGTTATCAGAACAGTTTTTCCATCCAAACGGACTTTGCTGCGGCAGACTCCTCCAGCTCGCCATCTCCGCAGGGCAAAGAGCCCGATACCTAACAGGACAGGTACGATATTAGTCTAGCATCATCATTACCTCACCTCTCACCTACTCTTGACGTCGTTACCTTAGCATAGGCAAAGGTCATGCAGGACGCAATTATTTTGTATTTGATGAATATAAAAATAAATTCCAGGACACAAAAGGCCTATATTAAGAAATATATCAATATTTATCATGATAATAACGTTAAATAAAATATGGTCCCCATATCTTTTAATTAATGATGTAACATGGCTTTCCTCTTTAACATTTTACATGACTTGCAATAACCAGCCGTACAGGGTTTACAAGTTTGCATTGAAAAAAAATATTTATAAACTAAAAATAACAAGAAAAACTCTATAATAATAATAATTATAATAATAATAATAATAATTTATCTTTGGTTGTTTCTTAAGGCATTCAAAAAAAACAACTTTGTCATGCCTGTAAATCTGAGGTTTAAAGAGTCACATAATTCGTCGTTGTTGTGGGAAGCCCCAACCAGCTTTAATGCAAACTAAAGTTTAGCCTAGTTACCCGTCACCAGGACAGCTGAGATGCCTATAGAATGTTCTTCCACGAACTCCTTCAATGTCTTCGTATAGTCCTGCATCTTTACACCTGCTATATTCTCCTTCAGCTGTGTAGTTGTGACAGTCCAGCTCCTTCAGCAGTGACCTCAACCCCACACGTCACAGAACGAAAAGTACACCTCGGAGTGAAAACACTGAACTCACGCGCTCCAGTCACGAATTTCAAAATACAAGTCCGTCCGATTCTTGCTTATAAAAATGAGACTGTGGCGTACACAGAAATGACAATCATCAATAGTTTAATAATACATTTTAACAGTTTAGTTGTGTTGGCTTATAGTATGACTTATGCTGACCCAAGCAATCAAATCTGCATAAAATCTTTGAAAACACCTGCCTAAGGAAGTAGCGACAAAACATTTGTATTGCTTTCTCCACTGCCACCTTCTGGTAATTGTGTACAGTGTAACGTTACTTCAACTCAGCCAGGAACTGTAATAGAAATAATGCAAAATCTCATAACACGTGCAAAATATCTAAATTTTGCTATTTTGTTATTATTTAGAATGATCATCATATGTTTTTTTATTAAAACACCTCTCTGTTCCTTGACGTATATTAAAAATCTTTATTATGAAAAATAATGGGGCGCATTACCCGGAAGTAACCTGTCCTCCTGCCACGTCAGTGGTGTTTAGCTTCAAGCTGTCAACTGCCTGAGAAAGTTCAGTCCAGTTGTAACTCAATGGCGGAGGCTTTTTGCGAATTTTAGGAAATAATTAAAGTTTTCGTCCACGTAAGCGCTATGAGATACCCTTTTCTTTTAATTTTGGCTGTGCATATAGCCTTTGCAAATGCCACCGAATTAACTTTTGAATTGCCCGATAACGAGAAACAATGCTTTTACGAGGACCTAGAACAAGGAGCAAAATTTGATATAGACTTTCAGGTAATTGTTTTGCAGTGCTGATTATTTATCTTTTGTTTTATAAGCTGAAAAATATTGTTAAGCAACCTAATAAGTCTTTCCATATAGGTTATCGCCGGAGGAAACTATGATGTCGACTGTTTTGTGACAGATCCACTTAATAATATGCTGTATCAGGAACGAAAAAAGCAATACGACAGCTTTTCCCATACAACAACCATGAAGGGAGTGTACAAGGTCTGCTTTAGCAACGAATTTTCAACTTTCTCTCATAAAACTGTTTACCTGGACTTCAGAAGTGGAGAGGATGACAGGTTAATGCCGGACATGAAAGGAGCGACAGCTCTCACACAGGTGAGAAACACAAACCGCATGCACTCATAGTTACTAACTCATGCACTGTGCACGCATGCATTGATATGAACCTCTGAATCTATTACGCAGATGGAGTCAGCATGCCTGTCTATCCATGAGATCCTGAAAGTGGTTTCAGATTCTCAGACTTGGTACCGTCTTCGGGAGGCTCAGGACCGAATCAGAGCTGAAGACTTGAATGAACGCATTCATTTTTGGTCTGTTGGGGAGACCGTCATCCTTTTTGTTGTGTGTATTGGCCAGGTGCTTATGCTTAAGAGTTTCTTTAGCGACAAGAAAGCCAATGTTGCCACCAGCACATAGACCTAGTTTTCTATTCTGCTGCCCTCTCTCCATTAATCAATCCTCCTTAAAACAACATAGATTGATGCCTGAATCCAACCAAAAATGACGTCCGTGTCAAACAAAATGCCTTAGATTTGAAATGATGCTCTAAAAGTGATAATGAGTTTATTATCTTGTGTAGTATGTTCAAATTGGCCTCTATGTGCATTATTCATTAAATCAGTCATGTAAATTGAACTGCTGCACCATTATGCTACCACAACTTAATGTTTTTTTTGTACCAGTGGTGTTTTGTGAAATTTCTACTTTGTTCACTTTAAGTGTGTGCACTTGTCAACCTAAAATGCATAGGTCTTAACATATACTTTATATAGAAAAGAAAGAATAGTTTTGGTTGTTTGTGTTTTGGTAATTTTGACTATCATAATGAATGACTGCTTTGAACCTCTAGTTTTATGTTAAGCAAAGCCCTTCTTTGTTTATCTCATGTTTAAAATGGGAAAAATCCATGGTGAAGGATTTATATATGTATATCTGGCAAAATATGAAATGCTTGTTAAAAATTCATTATTTTCTAACCCTTTGATTGCATATTCTGTAAGTGCCAACCGCACACACCACTGCTGATTTTTTTATTTTCTCCCAACTCTAAGTTACTTTGGGGATATGGAAAGGGCTTGCACTTTTTTTGGACTGTAACTGAAACATCAACTTTATGTGCAATTCAAAAGCTATTTTATAAATATATTACATATTTTTCGGATATTTTGTTACAAACGAATCTCATTTTGAATACCTCAGCACAGTACATTAAATCGATTTATTGACTTATTATGAAATATCATAAATTGTGTTGTTTACATTGTGTTTGCCTTGGGTTAATTGACAAAATAAAAACAAAGTGTTGAATTGATTTTGAGTCTTAATATATAATGACAAACATATTAAAGCGATGAAGAAGATGGCAACTTTCATCTACAGGGGAAAATAAATACAGTATGTGACCCTGGACCACAAAACCAGTCAAAAGGGTCACTTTTTGGTAATTAAGATTTCATCTGAATAAATAAACTTTTCATTGATGTGTGATGTGTTAGGATAGGATAGAATATTTGATATTTGATATTGACTAGATACAACTATTTTAAAATCTGGAAGGTGCAAAGAAAAAACAAGAAGTTTTTCAAATGAAGTTAAATGCATCAAAATTAAGTTATGTAAGTTGATATATTTACGGTACAAAATGTTCAAAATGTTTTCATCGAACAAGATCTTTAAGATTTTTGTCACAAAAGAAAAAGAACTCTGTTACAATGTGTTGGCAGAAAATTTTTTATTTTGATAAATTTTTTATTTTTTATTTTATGATGCCATTAATTCCAGAAGACATGAAAAATAATAATTGATGTGATTTTTATCAGGAAATATAAAATAACTGTTGCTAACGACAATAATGTAAAATATAGTCTACTTTATTGGAAAAAGAAAGGCTTTTATTTTCTCAGTAACGCTGTGTGCTTTCATATAGTGTTCTTTCTCCGAGTGTTAATGATTCTCCAGAAGACAAATCTAGCTTCATCTAAACAGTTAAGAACATCGACTCTCACTGGTTTCCAGTTTATGAATACATTCCGCCTCAGCCCTCCCCAGAAATAATGCATGAATATGGATGGGCTGTTGTGCCTGAGTCTATTCAGTGCATTGGACTACCTCCAACGTTGGCATAAAACCACCAACGGCAGAGGAGACCACACCGTCCAGTCCGAAGGATAATGATGGGGAGCGATGACTCAAAAGGGCTTCTGATCACCGAGAAGGATCTGTCTGGCATGTCTGCAGTGAGTGACATGTTGCGCTCGTCCTAAACGCTCATGCGTCTGTACTGACTGGCCAATATGTTGAGCCGATTAATGAGTGGCAGCGACCGGAGTCTTGACAGGGAATTCAACTGCACGGTGCGACTGCTGGACGACTCGGAATACACTTGTACGGTCCAGGTCAGTATTAACATGTTTTCATCATCACGAGCGGGTGATCCCCGTCACCGACACACGTGTCTCAGTGCTCGCGCTGCTGATGCTGCGCATTCAAGCGGGAATAACCGCGAGCATCTGGACACTGCACAGGGGCTGCAATGCGTAATGGCTAATTAACGTGTTACGAAATTTCCTTTGACTCACGGGACGAGTGAATCAGCGCTAGTTTCGGTGACCCGTCTGTTGTCTTTAGAGAGCAGCGGGTCACCTGTCACGTAGTGCCTGCCGCCAGCCCGGGAGACCTGTGTCACATTGAGCGACAAGAGACACTGGAAAGGTTTCATACATTAAATTGCCTCTCGAGGCGAACTATTCACGATAACAACTGCTGAAAGATTATAGTAGCCTACGTGCCATACTGTAATGGTGATACACTAGCTGTTGTGTTTCTTATTTGGCCACAGATACTACTACAAGCCACATTATTATGCAATTCAGAAGCTATGTTTTTAGACACATTCCCTAGACTCTTTCTGTATGCATTCAGAAATGCTTTGTTTCTACTGTTTGCCTAAAGCAGCCCAAAAGCGTGGATGAAAGATTAATTGATTTGTACAGTTGTTGTTAAGAATGCCATAAATGACTCGCATGAGTATACATTGCTATTTCATTATTAAAAGGAATTTATTTAAAGGAATGTCTGGGACATGTAGCAGAACCATTGGCTGAGTTGCCAAGAAGAACAGTGGCTGTTTTTTGTCCACACAGTGGAGCTTGAACAGGAAGAGCAATGGAAATGTCTCAGGTGCTATATCAGTGTTAGGCATGTTTTTTATTAATGAGTTCCTTCTTGGGCCAAATATTCACAGATGTTCAGGATCAACAATAGTTGCTGAAAAATTGCAGAAGCCATGGTGCAATATACTGTGGTGTTGAAGCAGCTCTGGATAAAAATAGTTCAAATCTATCAATTTAATTTAATTAATTTTGCTATTTAAGAGTTTATTTTAAATGAGACGCAACTGACATGTATTTTGGGCTAAATATTGAATATTGCTTATCACAGTTAACTGGATCAGCCTTTCTAAAAACACGACTTGCTTGCCTCTCTACAACATACATAAATTACAAATGTAGTCTGTAGCAGATAATATTTGTGTATAATTTGCCATGTTCACAAAAAAAAAACAAAAAACACTTATTTTCTGCCAGGACATCAATTTATAGACCTGAAAGCACAACACAATATGTTAATGCAAAATTCTAACTACTAAAACATCAGTGAAAACTGATTCAGAAAATTTATTCATATTTGAACAGTGGATTGGACTGTATTTTTTAAATAGCCTGCACAGTGCATTTAATATCTACAGGATCATGCATCTGAATATATTGGTGTGACAGTTTATCATGGATGCATCAGCGAGTTTCTAGATTTTGTGAGGATATACAAAGCTTAGTCGAGGCAGAATTCTTAACAACTGGAACAATATATAAAATCTTCTTCTGAGACAAGAAGTTCACTCCTTTGAAATTTTGTAAGCTTTTTATGTAAGTTATTTACACCTGGGGTTTCACAACATGAAAGATTAACTCAAAGAGTGCATTGTTGATGGTCATCCCTGACGGCACTAGTTGTGTGAGGTCATGTCTGTCTCGTGTCTGGGAATATCAGCCTTAGATTGTGACATTCCATTGTCCTTGGAATTCTGTGTGATGCTGTGGTCTCCATGGCAACAGGCTGATTCCATCATCGGTTCCCAGCTGCTCCTGCTCTCGTCAGACAGGATATTAGAACACGTGTGTGCACGCACATAACCGTCTCTAACACAGGATTCATTCAAACATGGCGGTTGTATATTGCATATAGAGATAGTCTTCTCCTGTCCTTTACTTCCTGTGTCCCACTTGGGATCGTCCTCTGTAACTGATTGATCAGGACAGTGGAGTTTGGTTAGTGATGAAATGCTTATTAGTGAAATATGGCCTCTCTGTTTTGAGAGACTGCTGACGGTGTTTGGCTCCTGGCAGTCACGCATCTAGAGACCAGATATCTGAGACACTCACACATATACCTTCATTACAGAGCTCACCTTTGTGTAGGTCAGCGATTGCCTTTCAGGTGGATTTCAGCACTTATTGTTGGGCCACACATACTACACGCCTGTCAAACGCAAGATGCCAACTATTCAGATAATACAATGTTGAATAATCCTTGTTCACTGTAACACTGTTGATCCTATATGGGCTGCATTGTTCTACTTAGCATTTCAGAAGCATAATTAACTTCATAAGATAGTAGCAGTTGTTCAGGGCTTGTCCTCGAGGAAGGCACATCTTATTTGGTTTGCAGTGTCTAATTGCTTCCTTTTCCTTCATATCTCACAGCTGCATTCATGATGATTTGCAGTTGTTCTCACTGGGGTGGCTTCTTTTTTCTATTAACACATATTATCAATAACTTGAACCAAGTGCTTTGTAGAATGAAAACAAAGATGCTGTTGTATTGCGACAAAGATTGAGCTGTATACGATCTTTTCATTTATGAGTGATTGGAGGTTATTTATTGTAGGCCTTGTATTGTTCTTTATCTCTCACTTTTGAATTGAAAAGAATCCTCAACTCTTGCCTATCAAAGACGAGCCAGATATCAGCAGACCCTCATTCTCATACACCGCACAAAAGCAAACAGTTATGAAGTGCTCATAACTGCCCTTAGAACTTGCATATTTAAATAAAGAAAGAAACACAAAGATTTTATTGCTTAGAATGTTTTTTCCCACAGTACTCAAGTAGTTAGTCTCTTGAAGAATAATAATTGAAATGGAAGGCTATTACAAACTCGACGTACTGTGTAATTTGTAAAATGACCGTGGGGTAAGGCTAGTTCCTCTGCCTCGTCGAGTCATTCTTAATCAACACATGACCAATGCAATAGAGAAAATGAGAGAAAAAGGTGACATAAATTTCATTCTGATAAAATACATAAAAGTAATATCTTAGTGCTTTGATATTATATATTCAAAAGATTTATTTTGGTTTATCTAAATGTATTTAATGCAAACTCCCATTTCTCAAGCAGAAGATATAGTGCTAGCAACACCAAGGTCATGGGTTTAATTCCCAGCACATACATGAACTGATATAACGTTTAGCTAAAATTGGCCAAATACATAAATGTATGTTAAATTCATCTACCTCTTATATGGCTTTGCATGGTATTACTATATAAAGACACGCCAACATGAAGTCATGCAAATTTAAATCTCTTCAACTGTCAATGTAAAGGTATTGTTCACGTGCCTACTTTCATTTTCCAAATCCTCTTCTCACACTCCCTGCAGCAGTGACAGTGCATGTCTTTCTGACTTTGTTCCTGTCTTGAGCTAATGTTACAAGACAAACAACAAACCAAGAATAAGATAATCTGGGCCTCTTGTCCCCCACAATTTAGTGTGCTTGCCAGTTTGTTGAAATGTGAAAGGATGACTTTATATCTCACTATTTTATATATATAAAGACTTCTGGTTTGCTCAGGTCCTCAGCTGCATACCCAATTGTTGGCACTATTTTGCTCCTGCTCAAATGCTGCCTGTAAGATGATCTTCAGGCTACGTACCTAACAGATAAGATGATTTGATATAGCAGGTCAGGGTGAATTTACACGTTGATGGAATTGTTTTAAAAGCATAACAGGACAAGTCATTCTATAAAACAAGCCTTATATAGAAGTTGCAGCCTAATCAATTTTCATGGGATTTTACTTCAAAGCAATGGAATCTTTGTTTGTATGAATAATTTAATATTTGCTTGTATTTAAAGAGACAAGTTCTTGTTCATGTTGCTCTGGCCAACACGACAGTTGCATTGGACTGTTACCAATGCTGTAGTGAAACACTTCATGTCTGTTGTTGTCACTGAGTTTTGTTTTCTCTGTTGCTGTCTCTCCTTATTTGGTCATGTTCCTGTCCTTGTTTAGTTAATGAGTTACCCGTCCACCTGTGTTCCTCACCTGTCCTGATTTCTCCCTAATGTGGTCCTGTTTAAAAGCCTGTTTAGTTTGTCCTTTCCTTTGTCTGATTATTAAGGTTTATTTGAGTTTGTTTCGACTGCCTGAACCCTGTGTTCAAAGTATAGTAAACTGCATCAAGAAAGTACTGTTCCTGTCTTCATCTGCCTAAGTCTACACAGACCCGTGACATGTAGAAACATTGGCCTGGCTAAGGTGTTCTCCTTCCTGTAAAATTAACTTCTTTTTTTTTTTTTTAACTACTGATATGAGTATGTACACTTTTTACATTTTTCACATCTCCATTTTTTACTCACCCTTGTATAATTCCCATTTGGCTTTCTTTCAGCTGTGGACAAAAAGAGATGTTGATGTTGCTCTCTTTTATAAAATAAATGCATATAGTGACAAGAAGATATTAAAGGAATAGTTCACCCAACTAAATTAAAATTCTGTCATTACTTACTTTTAAATTGCTTTTCTTGTGCTGAACCCCAAATATGGTTTTCAACCTGTGAGTAAATGATAACAGAATTTTTGGGTGAACTAACCCTTTAAACTCCAAAAATGCTGGATTACATTGTATTAGCTTAAGAAATAATAAGAATAAAACCTTTAACAGCACTTATGTTTAAGGTTATTTATAAAAATGAAAACATATATCTCGTTTGATACTGTCTGTGAAACTAGGGGAATGCGTTTCTGAGGAAATCTTGGCCATATGGCATAGTTACAGCATTTTGATACATGCTCCAGTGCAGCTGTCTAAATCATGATGTGGAAGGTTTGGGGTTTTGCATCTAAAGTATTTAAAGAGTGAATGACAGAAAGAGAGACGGAAAGATTTCATTAAGAACATCTCCTTACACTATTTAGTTGACATCCAGAGGCAAGCAAACGATAACCAGACACTGCTTTTTACCAAGAGAACCATATAAACCATTTATATCCCTCTCTCGTTCTCTCTCTCTCTCTCTCTCTCTCTCTCTCACACACACACACACACACACACACACACACACATAAACAGAGACACAAATCACACCCTTACATCTCACTAGCTTTCCCTTCTCATGACTTGAAAGGCTTAATTTATTAATATTGTTTGTGATGCAGATATGGAGCTGATTTGAATATTTAAAAAGAGTGAATAGAGATCTGAGAACAAACTGAAATGACTAGTGTCAGACATTGCTTGTATTTTCTGACATGAACTCTGCCTCTATTCCAATCATGAGCATACTTATAAAATATAAACAAAATACTTGACTGATTTTCCTGTTCCTTTGTATAAAATCTCTGGCTGTTTTTCCCACCACTGGGCAAATACTCCACATTAGTTCTTATGATGTCTGATAAACCAGTCTGATAGATCACATCTGTCTGTTTAGAATCCTGAAAGCTGCTGTTGTGACCCTGATCCTTCACTTTCCTGAACTGCTTTTTGCACGTAATAATTATTTTAAAATCTGACTTTCCTCTATCACACAGCTCTAAAGCTTTCTAAGATGCCTTCAAAGTGCTGTGTGAATGTTAATATTTGATTGAGCTCTGATGTCTCCAGAGAGATTCTGAAATATTCAGCTCTCTCTGGAGCAAGAGACATAATGCTGGAACTTAAACAGAAGTCAAACCACATGCTCACACCCTCTCTCTTTAATTGTACTCTGACTGCCACTGTAATTATTGCCACCACCTGGGCTTGATGTATCAGACTGTTCACCGCTGTAATAAAATACTTCATACAGCAATTCTTCTAACTGCAAGATTGTGATCACAAGTGGTGATATAGATATAAATATAAATACGCACAACTGGTACTAAGGGGCCAAAAATGTGAAAAAAAAACACAAATATGCAAATTAGGGTGCCCCTTATTTTGTAAAAAGGTATATAAAAAAAAACGAAAATGAAAATAAATAATCAATAAAACCAGATACATATCATAAGTAAATAAACATAATAACATTTTAAGAATTTTTAATTTCTGTTTTATTTTGCTTAGTCTGTAATTAAAGACACATTAAAAAACATCTTTTTTTATAAATGTGCCTTAAAACTATTTAAATTTGCAGTAATGAAGGGGTGGAGGATAGAGTTAAATGTATTAGATGTCAGGTCACCAAAAGCAAAAATAATAAAATTACAAACCTGCAGTCTTTTGATGTAATCAATACTGATTTACAAATCAGCCTCACTCATAAATACCTCATGGACTGGCATTAATCCCAGATTTTGATAATTTTGCAGCTGTCTTGTCAGATTTGGTGACACTGATGTATATCGGCAGCTGTTCACATCAGGCAAAAAGTTACTTGTAATTTGTGTTATATGTACTGTACTGTACGCTTTATCTATCTGGTAAATTCTTTATAGGATATATTATACAGGTTAGACATCACCAGAGAGAATTTGGGTAAGATTAAAGCTATTTCGTGGTAATTGATTTCGGGTAACCTCTATAATAGATCAGATTTGATGACCCTGATGTATATCGGCAGCTTTTCACATCAGGCTTTGCTAGGATATAAAATATAAAAAAGGGGTTGTGTTATCTGTCTTATCATCACCAGAAATAATCGGGATTAAATGCAAAAAGTATTAAAAGTGTACCTAAAGTATACTTGCAATAGTTCCACAAAAGCACAATCAAATATACTACGTAAGTCTTTAATTGGACTTCAGCACTACTTCTGTGCATTAGTATTTGCATTAAGTACAAAATTAGTTTGTTTCAATTTAACAGACTTGAAGTATGCCAGTTTAGTATACTAAAAGTACAATTGCATTGCATTTTATAAAGTACATAAATATGAAAATCTATTTGCAGTGTACTGAGCATGAGGTAAATGTATTTCAGATACATTTAAGTATATTTATTTTTCTCTAGTGGAATTTGGGTAACATTAAAGACATTCCATGTTTAAAGAAAAGGGAGTGATGGATATTTATTCAAGAGCTAAAATTCCTGTTTTCCTGTTTCCAAACATTACAGTTTAGAAATGCTATCTGTACAGCTAAACCTGCACTAATTGAGATGTCGGCAACGAAAGAAGAGTGCAGTTAAATATACTGTAGAGAAATGATCCAATATGATCTCAAGGACTGTGTCCCAGCATTGTCACGTTGATTCTTTTGTCTTTCTGTTTCAGAGGGATGCAAAAGCGCAATGGCTGTTTGAGCAGGTCTGTCAGCATCTAAACCTGCTTGAGAAAGACTACTTTGGGATTAGATTTGTAGACCCAGACAAGCAGCGGGTGAGTTCCTATAGCATAACATATATGAGTTGTTAGTAGTACACAAGATCAGTCAGTGTAGCATTGAAAATATCAACAAAACGTCTAGGTTACTATTGTAACCCACGTTCCCTGAAGGAGGGAACGGAGACGTTACATATGGGAACTCGC
>JAUCMU010000125.1:12211642-12240243 GCA_032275025.1 Enteromius treurensis | reverse complement strand
AAGCTCAAAGGCAAATCGGTCTCTCTGGCGAGTTCCCATATGTAACGTCGAAGTGATTCGACTGAAAGGGTAACTATGATTGTGGGTATGTATGCATTCAGAAAATACAATGTATATTTATCACTACCTGCCCTGTCACATCGATTTGATATTGGTATCTTCCTTAATAAGGTTAATGCTAATTCATATTGCTCTGAGCTATAATTAACCATGCCTTATGAATGTATCAATATTAATGATTGTGCATGTGCATGAAGCAGGACTCCCAATGATCACATGCCTATTCAGAAGAAGAGCTGCAAGGTGTGATGCAATAGATATGTAACATGGAGAATAGTCACAACACTGGTCATGACAATCTGTTAAACAGGAATCTCTGTCTGCATTATAGACATCGTTACATTTTGATTTTGTTGTTTCAGCATTGGCTGGATTTCAGCAAGGCAATTACCAAACAAATGAGATGTAAGTCATATTGTGTGTGGAAAATGCCAGCTACATCCTTTTTATACATGTTGTGTAAAGAACAATGATTGCATTCATATCCCTCATTGATATCCCTTTTGGTAAACGGCAGAAGATTATATTTGCTTAAGTTTAATTACGTCTACGTGAATGTTTTATGTCCTAGCCCAGCCACCCTACACGATGTGTTTGCGTGTTAAATTCTATCCTCCAGACCCTGCAGCTCTTAAAGAAGAGATCACTAGGTACATCTCAATAATATGCAGTCTATTTTTGTTCAAAATGTATGCATTTAATTTAGTACTGTATGTAATAATACATAATAAGAACAATATGGAATTGGAATAGGAAATATTAAGCCGTACAAGTTAACCTTTTTTCAATAACATTAACATTAAAAATGTTCTGAATTTTCTTATATGTATTCTACATTGTTTCAGATACCTGGTCTTCCTACAGATTAAAAGAGATTTGTATCATGGCCGACTCCTTTGCAAAAGTTCAGATGCTGCTACGCTGGCCGCATTTATTCTGCAGGGTAATTTTTACAGAATTTGTTAAATTATGGCATCTCAAGAGCTTTGTTATACTGTATTTGATTGACATTACTGTAAGACGAGACTCTGAAGATGACACTGGTTTCATTCTTTCTCATATTTTTTTAGCTGAGATTGGAGATTACGATCCCGGGAAGCATCCGGAAGGTTACAGCTCTAAGTTTCAGTTTTTTCCCAAGCATTCTGAACGCCTGGAGCGCCGCATTGCTGAGATACACAAATCTGAGCTGACGTAAGCTTGCATTCAATTAGCCTGTCACGTGCATCATGTCACTCTTTTTAAAGGGACATTAGGAGAGATTAAACGTAATTTATGAAATGTATCTGCTAGAACAAATGCAGCAGATGAACTAGTCTGTTCATTTCCTACAGAGGCCAGAGTCCTGAAACAGCTGAGCTGAACTTCTTAAAGAAAGCTCAGACTCTTGAAACATATGGAGTAGATCCACACCCATGCAAGGTCAGGAGCAAAACATATCAGCTGCCCATATCCAAGAAATTGTTTCAAAGTAAAACAGAAGTTTGAGTAGTAACTGAAACTAGTCTGTTAATTTTTACAATCATAAAGAATTTTCTTTTTTGGATCACAGGACGTGTCTGGCAATGCTGCATTTCTTGCATTTACCCCATTTGGCTTTGTGGTACTACAGGGGAACAGGAGGATTCATTTCCTCAAATGGTGAGAGAGGGGAAATTAATCTCTCCTATCATTTTCATTTGCTTAGCAGCCGAGATCAAATGACAAATGTGTGTTTATGAATAACTATGACAGTGTTTTGTCGTATTGTACAGGAACGAAGTGACCAAACTGAAGTTCGAAGGCAAGACATTTCACATTTATGCAACTCATCAAGAGGTAGGTGAAAGCAAGGCAGCTCCAGAGAATCGAAATTAAGTATTAGCACTTACTGACCTCCTGTGACCTTTACTAAGGATCATAAGATCATCTTGACTTACTTTGGTCCAACACCTGAGGCCTGCAAGCATCTATGGAAGTGTGGGGTGGAAAACCAAGCTTTCTACCAGTAAGTTCACATGATTATACATAATCAGATTAAACTGATAAAAAAATAAAATCAATCTCTCTTGTTTTCTTTAATTCTTACAGGTTTGAGAAATCAAGTCAAGTTCGCACTGTGTCTAGTAGCAATCTTTTCTTCAAAGGGAGCCGCTTTAGATATAGGTGAGCATTATCTGTTTTGGTGGTTATTAAGTGAACCCCATGGGTTCGTCAGTTCTGCTTAATTAGGCCTGTGTTTTTAATATATGCTAATTAATGGATTAGCTCTAAGCGTATTTTGGTTATATAATTTATATTGAAGTGGTAAAGTGGCCAAGGAAGTGATGGAACAGAGTGCCAAAATCAGACGAGAGCCTCCAGAGATCCACAGGTGAGTCCAGTGATTTCTTGAAAGCTTTAATATACTGTACCTGACAGTTTGTTTACTGATACATTACATCTTTTTGTATGCTCAGAGCTGGGATGGTCCCCAGTAGGAGTTGTCCTTCTATTACTCATGGCCCACGACAGAGCAGCGTTCCTCGAACACGAAGAAGAGCAGTTCACATTTCTATCATGGAGGGTAAGCCTATGTGCCAGCTTTTTTATTTGCTTTCTATTATCTCAACATAACTTATCATAAAATACCCCTTTCAGAAACATTCTCTAAACAGCGTTTTAAAAATAAACTTGATTTGGCTGATTTATACTGACTATGAAGATCTGGCTCAGTAATCAGTCTAACTGGTTTTACTATATTAGTGAAGACATTTAAATTAGTGAGGACTGTTGGACTTCACAAGTACAGTTAAAACATGTGTAAACAAACGCACCAACTTTAGCATAAGAACTAATGGGCGAGCGGTCTAGTGGTGATACATTTACGCAGGGCTGAAAACATTACACAGGTTAGCAGCTACAATCTGAAACCATGGTGAATGAAGGTAGCAAGCAGATTTGTCACTAGAAAAACAATGTTCTTCTGCCATCTTGTGGTACAACATTTTTTCCCCTCTCATGGATTGACTATAATAAAAACACTCCAGAGATTTCTGGGTTGCAAATATTGAAATGAAATTACAAGTGTTTTCATACATCACACACACAATTACCTAAAAACACCACTTGTGCTCTTATTTATTTTCTCCATTTTAATATTTAAATTGAAATGCCATATATTCCTTTGATAACAAAGCTGAATTATCAGCACTCACTGTATTTACAAGTATTTACTGACACATGGTCTTGTAGAAATCATTCTAATATGCTCATTTGTGGCCCAAGAAATTTTCTTATCAAATGAAACCAGTGCTGTTTATATTTTAGTAGAAATCAATTCTTTTCTGATCTATTTAATTTTTCCTTGCTAAATTAAAAAAAAAAAATTCTTTAAAAAACAAATCAGAGCACAAAGATTATACTTAACAAAAGAGTGCTCTTGACAGGGACAGGACACACTGCACTCCATCTCTCTCGATTGCTCTGTGTAACATGAGAGCTGCTCTTATTGTGCACAATGTGACCAGACGTTCACCTGTTCCAGTCACTTTATTGACACTGCCAACTGCCATCATGGCTGTGTTTGTGTGAGGGTACAGTATAAGTGTGTTTTAAGGTTTGAGGTTAGTCTTTTTTCTACCTGCTCTGACACAATGTGCTTTCAAAAATCTTTACTAGCGTATTTAAAATCTTAAAAGTAAAGGCTGACAGAAAACACAATTACATGTGGGCTGACAATGTGTCACGCACAAGAAAATACAGAGACAATGAGGACTGACAAACTTGTTTAACTCTAAAAACCAACAGTGCTATTATTACACAGTCTATAAATAGAGAGCCTGTCCATGTATGTCATGTGGTATGTGTCAGAATGAGTGTGTGTTGTAATGTGCTCCTTTGTTACAGCCCATAATGGGTTTGAGGGGGTTGGGACATGCAAAGCCACTGGGATTTTGGGCATATGAGGACTTACGGAGCTTTAGGGCTTTAGGGTGTTCTCGCTTTCTCACACTCACTTTTACAAACACACACACACCCAACCCTGTGTTATGTCGTTTTTGCTTAGGAGGATAGAGGGAGGCGAGGGGTCTAGTGGTGATACATTTACGCAGGGCTGAAAACATCACACACGTTAGCAGCTACAGTCTGAAACCATGGTGAAGTGTCTCATACGGATTAAGACAAAGGTGAACGTTCACCTGCGGATGATCAACCACTGTTACCGGGATGTGAGGGTACGGGTGTTGACGATGGGACCTAGGCTATTAGGGAAAGCTCTAGGGGCTCTGCCTCTGTTCCCGTCCTTGCCCAGCTCCTCCACTTCCTCTGGAGCTTCATCTAGACTTGGTGTTCAACCCGCCAGCACTGAAGGTAAAGTTCCTGGTCGTTTGGAACAGCTGGACATTCAACTTATTTTAGAGTGACTGTATTTAAATGTGCACATATATAGTGGATTAGAGTGTGAACATTGTCAGCATTGATTGTGTATAGCTTTTATGGATTGTGGGTGGAGCTATCTTTTTTAAAGTTCTGTCATCATTTACACACCCTCGAGTAGTTCCAAACCTGTCTGAATTTCATTGTTCTGCCAAACACAAAGAAAGATATTTTGAAGAAAATTTGTAACCAGGCTGTTTTGAGTCACCATTGACTTCCATAGTATTTTCTTTCCTACTATGGAAGTGAATGGTGACCCAAAACAGCAACAAAAGAATTCATACAGATTTGTAACTTGATTGTGAGTAAATGATGACTATTCCTTTAAACACAACAGAACTTGCAACATTTAACTAATTTGTGTAGAATTTGCAAGCTGTTATTTGTTTATTTGATAGCTATATTTGGTTGGGACATTTGATTCAGAGTAGTACTAGAGTAAGTACTTTTCTTATGTCTAGCTCAGCAAACTTTCTAAAAGTTTCTGCAAGTTGGGTATATCAATTATATGGAGACAGCTTGGATACTAATGCTGAAGTAGTAGATTTATCTTGCCATGCCAATGTACATCTTTTAATTTTATGACCCATTTTAATTTAATGACCCAATATATTTAAGCATTATATAGGCCAGTGTTGCAGTACATTTATGAAATCAATTTGGGAAAAATTCTTAAGGTTCTAACTGGCTCCCTTTCAATTCATCAGTTGGAATAACAAATGAACTGGCCACACCACATAGAAAGTTGAACCAGTATTTTAAGAAAGTGTACATTTTTGAATTACAGTTCAATTCAAACGGTTAGTGCATTCTGGAAAATCTATTGTTTGTCCATCCTGGTCAATATTGCTCACAAATGCTGCATTTATTTGATCAAAAATCCACTAATGTGACCCTGGACAACAAAGTCATAAGAGGTAATTTTCCGAAATTAAGATTTATACATGTCATCTGAACATCTGAAAGCTGAATAAATAAGCTCCCCATCTATGAATCGGATGGATAGGGCCATATTTGACCGAGATACAACTATATAAAAACCTGGAATCTGAGGGTACAGAAAAATCTAAATGCGGAGAAAATCACCTTTAAAGTTGTCCAAATGAAGATCTTATAAATGCATATTACTAATCAAAAATTAAGTTTTAATATATTTTTAGAAATCATTGTCATATGATTGATAAATAAAATTAAATTGTACATTTAAAAAAAAAAAACGATATATTTTTAGAATTTACTGAAGAACAGAAAATTCAACAGCTTTCATTTGAAATTGGTTTGTAAAACCATTACAATTCTCAACTTTTAGAACTTTAAACTTTTAGGCAATGTTTTGACAAGACTTCATTCTTGCCAAACTCTTTTCTAACTGAAAATGACAACTATTGCAGTTTCTTGGATCAAATGTATAACTGCAATTTTGCATCCTGTTTGCTACTTCCAGTCAAATTATGAATGGCACAGAAACCTGCACACCATCATGAAACACAATCACTAAACATCCTCACTGTATTTCAGGTCTGGAGTCCTTGCGGGACAGTGGCCATTCCACGCCGGTCCGATCAGTCTCCAATGGGAACTCTTTCCTTCGCTCTCATGGAAATGGAGCCGAGGGAGGACACGGAACAGCAGAATTTTCAGACGACTGTTACAGTCCTTCTGACAGCATGCTTCCCACACCGGTGTCCAGTGACCCCTCAGACCCGGCTCATGTTCGCCACACAAACGGCCCCCGCACCGTTCAAGAGGAAGGAGGAACAGAACCGTGTGCTCAAAATCAGGCAAGGCCACAGGGTGTTAAACCCAAAGGGAAACGTTCTCAACTGGAGAAGACTAGGACAACCCAACATGTCCCAGAGGAAGGAGTGAATCAGTTCATCTGTAGTTTGGCACGTCTTTTCTTAGTGACCCTGGCTCTGCTCTTTGCCCTCCTTCTACTTCTTATCGTGCTAACAGAGTCTGAGCTGGACTTGGCCTTTCTTAGGGACATCCGGAGGACACCGGAATTCCAGCAGTTTCACTATGAATACTTTTGCCCTCTTAGGCGCTGGCTGGCCTGCAAGTTGCGCTGGATGGGTGGGCATCTCATTAATAAATGAGTGTGCAAGCTCCCCTTCCTGTCTCCTCAGAGAGTAGTCTATGAGTGGGACATTCTGAGCATTAATATCATGGTACCACAAAGTCAAATGAAATGACTATTATCTACATAGCCAAAGCCTTGGACTTCCTAATACCGTGCCAAGAAGAGAAAACTGTGTATGTTTCAGCTCTAGTTATTGTGAAATTGTTCTCTGCAACACTACTTTATAGTTGGGTAAAAAGAAAAAAAAAGTATGTATAGCTCTTTAAATGCTGCCGTCACCCAATTGTAATTTATCTACCATTTCTACAGTATATAATATCTACACTACAAAGAATGTTCACCCAGACTGTGAAGAGCAAGACCTCATACTGCAATCAAAGACAAAGATGCCTTTATCGGTTAGAAAATAGACAGGGGCCGGGACAGCCAAAAAAGGATAGTTCTCTTTTACACTCCCCCTTAATACTTTAGTTAATGTGCAAAACACATATTTAAATAAAACCTGAGAGGTTTCTGTCCCTCCACTGTATGTCCAGGTAACCAAAACTTCCAAAAAAGGTCTTAATGGGCTTAAACATAACTTAATTTGCCTTTTGAAGAGTAGCCGAAGTCTTACAGATATTAGGTTAAGTAAATGATGACAGAATTTTCATTAGAATTAGAATTCATTAGACCTTCATTAGAAGTGTGAAATGTTGATATAGGGTGTATATTTGATGCATGCCATACTTTATCGTTGGTATGGATCAAAACCACTGACAGGGTTCTCCTCTTTAATGAAGCTTCAGTAATTTTGATGAGAATTTATTAACACTTTATAATAAGGTTTAATTTGTTAACATTAGGTATGATAAACTAAAAATGAATAATCACTCATTCATCTTGGCTAATGTTTAACAACTCTGACATTTCAAGGTATATACAGTATGGGTAAATTAAGATTAACATAAATTGACAATAAATAATAGATAATATATTAATTAACTTACATTAGAAAATGCAGTGAAAATCATTGCTTATTTTTAGTTCATGATACCTAATGTATCAATGAGTTCAACCTCAATGTAAAGTATTACAGAGGAAAAGTTTGTATAACACAGATTTCCACATAACCTCTAACTATTAACCCAGAGTGAAAACAATAACTACTGTATACAGTACTCCCTATTGCTATCCTATACAAATAAACGCTGATATTTAGTGGTAGATGTTGGCCTTGAAATTGAAAAGTTCTAAAGAGGGTAAAGAAAGTGCTCCAGAAAGACAAAGTAATGTGAAATGTTTGAAAGTTTAAACTATTAGGCTTCTAAAAAAGGAATAATCTATCATTTGTTCATTTATTTTTCCATGCAACATTATGCATAATTCATGCATAATTTTAGAGACCTAATTTTTCCACTTGTGCGACCTTAATTAGCAAAATTTTAATGTGACAAATATCTTCTGTGGGTGATGAGGAAGTTGTTGGTTAACGAGTTGTGTGGTTATGAAATTGTCATATGTAAAGGGGCATGGACTGGTAAATGCATTTTCAGCTTAAACCAAAATATGTTACACTTCTATTACTTTTCTGTTGCCTTCATGAGACACATTTAATAGTAAAGAGTAAGGCCGTAAGACTAGTGGCAGAGTAATTTGATTTAAATTACAAACTGATGGTAAATATACAGTAAGACACAAAGGTCTGTGGACATAATCACAACTATTTGCACATAAAACAACAACAACAACAAAAAAAAAAAAAAACAATAATAAAATGTAACTGAAACTCATTGGTACTCTAGAAATGTAAGACCTGCAGCAAATGCAAATATCTTTTGAATCATATTTGGGGTTAAAAAGCCTAGAAAGGAACATAGTGTTATGTAAATCATTTATCTAATGTGTGTGTGTGTGTGTGTGTGTGTGTGTGTGTTGCTTGTGTGTAGCTTCACAGAGTAGCCTACTACAACTAGAAAAAGTATGCAACAATACCAACGATGGCACAGATGAAAACACCTACAGCAACATCCTGATACGTGTGTCTCTGTGGTGGGGATTATCATGGGAAAGCAATGAAGCAATACAAATGACACTGATAAGCCAGCAGTGTTTTGGTAACCTAGAGCAATGTGATGGTTCAGTGAACTCAGAATTAGCTGATTGCTTGTCTGGCACTGTGCCGGTTGCAAGCTGCAGGTCGTGCCATAAATCAGCTCCCATATACTGTGACTGACTAATTCTTCAAATCTGTTACTGATGGTGATGGGCACTGTTCCAGCCATTTTCAGATTGTAAGTTTCATTCAAAGCAATAGCAGACTGAAACGAATAAATGTTGTAGCTCAGAAGACAATCTGAATGGATAATGAATCACACTGTTATACAATGACTTGGCTGTGCTTGAGCCCAGTGATCTTCCTGCTCACTGTATAGCATCAGATCATTATTTTATGTACATTACATCACTTTTATTTGTATTGTTTCATACCATAAATGGTCTACCCTGTGTTGTACCAAGAATACATTAAAGCAGTTTATTTTTATGTTTTTCTAAAAAAGAAATAAACTTTCTTCAAACAAACTTTTAATGATGTTTTGCTGACAAGCCTATTAAAATAAAACAGAAATGCCAAGGTCTGTAGTAGGTGATATTTGTTCTATTTTTGACTCCGGTCCTTTCTCAAAAGTGTTATTGAATTATTTTGGAATAATTAAAATCATTTTCAGTAACCTTACTGAAATCCTCTGAGAAAACATAGGACCTGAAACTACCCGGAATTGTCTTATTTTCTACAAATACGTGTAACCTACTGATGAGAAAGTAAATGACCTTAACCAATTTCTTAATGGATTTGAACAATCCATCTAAGCTTACAGACTGAGTGATCGCTGTAGACATCATTGCAGTATTAAGCCTCTACCACTAAGTGGCAGAAGCACCCCTTTAAATCAGTAATCTCCCAACAGAATTTCACATTTTTCTTATGTTCGAACAAACCTAAGAGGGAAGGATTGAGCTCATATAAAGAAATTCAGTTCAAAATATGTTACAAACTATGTCAAAGATGCCATATTTTCCATGCAAGTGGTCAAACAGGATCCTTTTTACCTCACTATGGCTAAGATATTGATATTAGGCCTACATACTGTAATTGGATGCAGTTTTTTTTTCTCCAGAGAAGAGATTAGACATTACACAAATAATAAAATGTAATAAAAGTAAAAAAATGAGTATACTGTACACAACACAGTAAACCCAAACGTTTTCAGCCTTTTTTAAAAAACATTTTGTAATACCACAGTGCCATCTTGTATGTTAATGGGCCGGTTTCCCTAACAGGGTTTAGACTAGTCCTAGATTAAAATAAATGTTAAGAGCTGTCTAAACTGGAAATGGCTTGCACTGAGATATCTTAAGATACATCACTGCCATTGTTTGGTCTTAAAATGCTCACAGATAATGCATTTTTGTAAGACATGTTTCTAAAAAATTCTTAAATGTCCTAAATTAGCAAAGGTCTAGTCCTGGCTTAATCTAATTCCTATCCGGGAAACCGGCCCTATGTGTTTTGGAGTTTATATTGTATAGAATTTCAATAACTCCCTCTGCTCACAGTTCAGAGCAACACTGGTGCAAAGTACTGCCAGTGCTACAAAACAACTGAATTATACACTATATGTTGTTATCCAGGCTTTACTAACGATTTTTTTTTTTTTTTTTTTTTAATTTCATTTAGGCTTTAGGTTTAAGCTGAAATCTTTTCTTATTGTAGAGTACATATCTACAAAAAGACACCGGGTATTTTATTCACAGTTTGATAATGATGACGGAACTGGCCGAACTTTACAAAAAGATTATAATAATTATTCAAAAGAAATTAAGTTTGCATCAAAGAATGCTGAAAAAACTATTTCTGAAGAATCGCTTACACTAGAAACTAGATTAATGGCTGTTAAAATTCAGCTTTGCCATAACAGGTATTGATTACATTCAAAATCAATTAAAATAGACAACTAACTCATTTAAACTATAATAATGTTTCATAATAGCACTGAACTGTAATCAAAACTATTGTAAATCTTACTGACCCCAAACTTGTGAATGGTGTCTATATACAGTCTGAGCCTAAGGATTCAAGGGATCCTGGTGTGACCTGATATTCTCCTGCATGTGGCACCACAGGTCCAAATCCTTCACAAGCTTGTCATACTTCCACTAATGCACATTGGATGAAATCTAGCAGGACCCCATCATGAGATGCCCGTGTAACTACAGCTTCATGATGCTTGGAAAGGAACCCCATGTCCTCAGATGCCTCACTTTATAGTCTGCATTAATGGAGCTCAGAGAAATTCCATCAGGCAGGCAAGCAGGTATACTTGAATAGGCAGTCCATTTAAGGGTTATGCTAGGTTACTACAGGTCTTACATTATTGGTGCTGGCCCTTTACTGATTTCGAGCAACAAAAAGATTAAGGACTTCCAACATGGATTTCAAAAAGAGATAGTTAACAGGAAAAAAAAGAAAAAAGCTAGAGAGTCCGTTTTGGAAAATGCGATGTGCTTGTTGTGACTATTTGTGGCCTTGCTATAATTAGCCTTCATGGCCACGCAAGCTGCAGACTGATTGGAAACAGTAGAGTCTTATGTCCCGGTGCACCACCCCAGGAGTCCAACAGCACAGAAAGAAAACACTGAGCTTAGAGAGCACCCCTGAGTGTCCAAGTAAAGACAAAAACATATGGGGAACTTACCGCTGGGAATGCTGGCTGTGATGACAGAAGAGTCTTGCTGGTCTCCTTAACTGTCTTTTGTGGTTTCTTGTGGACAGGCTTTAAGAATATATCCTGGATATAAGCCGCTGACTTTGAGTGGACACTTATAGACTGAGAAGATGAGTTCCAGAAGGCTGTTGAACTGTTCGCTCTCAAGTGATGGAAGGTCTTACTACGGTGGCAGTGATATCAGCTCTCAGAATAGAAGGGCCGGCTGTAGGAGCTACCTGAGCAGCGTACGGTCTGAAAGCAGGTAGAGGTTTCTGCATTAAACGCGCAACTGTATCATTAAATACTTAAACATTATGACTTTTACTGATGGTGATGGGCACTGTTTCAGCCATTTTCAGATTGTAAGTTTCATTCAAAGCAATAGCAGACTGAAACGAATAAATGTTGTAGCTCAGAAGACAATCTGAATGGAGAATGAATCACACATCCTTACAAAGCATATAGATTAAATTTAAGGGCTAGTAACTAGACGGTTTCATCCTTGTGAGTGCATTCATGAGCCCTCACAACTGTGCTTTTGAATAAAGCACTTAACCTAAACATGGGCTGTCACTGTAATATGTGAACAAGCATCTGTTAAATCACTACTTTCAAAATATACTGCATGTGTTTGTAGTGAGTGTTATAAATAATGCAATGGTGCTTAAACAACTATCTAAATAGACAGGCCTACATAAACGGTACATAAATAATGCACACTAAAAGCCATAAGCTTCCTCAGACTATGAATGAATTTAACCTCACATGACATTTAATTCTGAGCAAACAAATAAAAAACAACAACAAAAAAACCCCAATACGTTTGCCTTACATTCAGAATGATTCAGGGACTCTGTTTCCTTACTGAGAGAGCCATTTTATTACTTTACTGCCAATAGCTCAGAGCTCAACCACTGGTCAGTCGAACTCTTGAAAGGCTTGTGTGAAGGTCATAATGTTATAAATAAGTAGTCTGCAGTGCCAGCCTCAATAAATGACTTTTAGTGTTTACCAGAGCAGCAACGGTTTGCATAATATAACATGCATCATATAAATTACTGTGGCGATTTCACTTGTGTAATACTTTGTGGAATTTTTGGGAATTAAAGAATTACCAAAAATAAAAAACTTGTACTCAAATAAAATGGACCTGAGTCTTGTATAGTTTCTGTGTGATTTCGGTCATCACTAGTAAGCAAACTTGTGCGCATGGCTGATAGATTCTTGTGCTTGCTTCATCTCTACTTACAGTAGCTATGCTGGTCATAGATTCTTTCAGCTCAAGCCTTCCAGGTAAAAAGAGTGTTAACCCAGACTAACTATCTTAACAGGTTGACATACTTACAGATTTGTACTTTTAAAATTATAATTTTTTTTTGACCTGACAGTGTTTGTAATGTCATCAAGTTTGATTCATGGGCGTTTCATCTATTCAAGGCTCTGATTCTCTGTAGACTTCATACTCTCAATAGTTGAATAACTCACAAATACATAAAGTGAATTTATTTATTTAATGATCCATTGTTTAGTACAGTATAAATTATGATGCTGTAAGATTCATGTTAATGCAAACAATTTAAAATGACAGCTTGATCATAAATGCTGCACAATACAAATATTTTGCTCAAAAGTCATAATTTTTCACATACCGTGTTTAATTCAAGTTTTATTTGATTTGATCTTTACAGATGTTTGTTCAGAATAAAATCTAGAAAATATCTCAAAGAATGAATTACTAAGAAAAATGTGAAATGTATGGCTTCATATAAAAACATGAAAGAGACATAGGAGATTTGTGAACTTATAAGGTTAATAGGAAAGAAAATGCTTATGGGAAGGATTTTAATGATGCAATAATATCTGAATTACCTATAATTACACAACACCTACTCAGCTAATTATATATACATCTAACGAAGAGTTTGATATACACTTTTAATCTCCAGAATGTTCCGTTTTGTTTCTGGCCTACCCAAAATAAACATTGTAAATCTTAATTTGCATGAATGCTAACAATAATGACAGTGATGCCAGTGCTCTGCTGATGATAAGGCAAATTAGTAATGCAAATTTAACCTCAGATCCATTACAATATTTACCTCCATTTTTAGGAGCACTCTCTGCAGCGTCATGGCCCAATTAGCGGAGGAGATACAGCCAACATTTGAGACCACATTAAAATCCAAAGCTGTGTCTGAAGACGCTAACGTCAAGTTTAGCTGTGTGGTGTCAGGTATCCCATTAAAGCAAATTCATTCATTGTGGAACAAGTTGTGCAAACTTCCTGTTCCCCAGGCTTTAATTTTAACCGTCAAATTTACAGGCCACCCAGTCCCTGAGGTTACGTGGTACAAAGATGATGTACAGCTGGACAGATACTGCGGCCTTCCCAAATATGAAATTTCACGTGATGACAAGACACACTCACTCCAAATATATAAGTAAGCTGTTTTCTGATAAACATTTTTCACGTTTTGAATATTATTTAGTGAACATTTAACTGTGTGTATTTCTATCTATAGCTGTACTCTGGAGGACGCTGCAATTTACCAAGCATCAGCACAGAACAGTCGAGGCATCGTGTCATGTTCAGGGGTGTTGGAGGTGGGAACAATGAGTGAGTACAAGATTCATCAGAATTACTTTGCAAAGCTTAAATTGCGAAACGAGAACCGACGTCGTGAGCACGAGGAGCCCCGCAATGCAGGCAAAGAGAATGTCCCAGCAGCCCTCGAAAATGTCAGGGTGAGCAGTCCCGAAAGAGCCCAAAGAAAACGTAGGTCCCCCATGGAGACCAGAGCGGCTGGCAGCCCTTCAGAGGAGAAAGCCATGGAGGTAGATGCTCTCAGTCCAACACCTCCAGTTCAAGAGTCAGCAGCAGCATCTGTTCATGAACTCTCAAACTGTGAAATGATCACAAACAGAGACAAAGACGGCCAGGGGCTAGCGTATATCCATGATACCGTGGATAATGGCTCCAGCAAACAGACTAATGAGCATTACGTCAAGAAGAAGATCAAAATCTCAACAGATGCAACAGAGACAATAAAGGAAAATAGACAGACTGGAAGAAGGGAAGAGGTAATGAATGAGAGTGGGGCTTCCGCTGAGAAGACAGAGGTACAGAACACTGTCCATCAGATCACCTCCGTGACTGAATATGAAAACAAAATGGACAGACAAATAAGTGAAAAACCATCATTAAAAGTGAACAAAAGTACCTCAAAAGAATCAAAGACTGCCTCACTGTGTGAATCTAGTAACAAAATGGACACAACAGACACAAGAAAAGGTGAAAAAACTGCAGCACTCACAAACAAAAGTGTCTCAGAAGCCTCAAAAAGAGCTCAGGGGGCTCAGATCACATCAGCAACAGAATCTAAAAACAAAATGGACATAACAAACACAAAAGCAACTGAAAAACAGTCAGAGAGAGTCAACAAAATGGTCTCAGAAAAACCAAAGGGAGCTCAGGGTACGCCGATCACCTCAGTGACTGAATCAAGAAATAAAATGGACATAACCACTAATAAGAATCAAACATTTTCAGTGAAAGCAAACAAAATCCATTCAGAAGAATCAAAGAGAGCTCAGGGTGCTCATACTGCTTCAGCGACTGAATCAAGAAACAAAACTGGCGTAACAGTCACGAAAACTAATGAAAAACAGCCAGTAAAAGTAAACAAAGGTGCCTTAGAAGAATCAAAGAGAGCTCACCATGCCTCAGTGAGTGAATCTAGAAACAAAATGGACATAACAGACACAAAGAAGAATGAAAAACAGTCAGAGAAAGTGAATAAAAGTGTTTCGAGGGAATCAAAGAGTGCTCAGTGTGCTCAGATTCCCTCCGTGACTGAATCAAGTAACAAAATGGACTCAAAATATGCAAAGAAGAATGAAAAACAGTCAGAGAAAGTGAATAAAAGTGTTTCGGAAGAATCAAAGAGAGGCCAGGGTTCTCAGATCGCCTCAGTGACTGAATCAAGTAACAATGTAAACATTGCAGACACAAAAACAAATGTAAAACAGTCAGAGAAAGTGAATAAAAGTGTTTCGGAAGAAACAAAGAGAGCCCAGGGTGCTCAGATCACTTCAGTGACTGAGTCAAAAATCAAAGTGGACATAACAGACACAAAAAAGAATGATAAACAATTAGAGAAGGCAAAGGAACATTGCTCAGAATCAAAGAGTCCCCAGAAACTCATTACAACCCAGAAACGACTGCCGCTTAAGTTTTCCATGACAACCCAGATGAACAAGGTGGTTGAGAATACAAAGCTAACTAAATCATCTGACAAAGTGACATTAAACCTCCAACCTCAAGCTCTAGACACTATCCAGAGCTGTATTCCAAAAAATGTTGATGACCACAGTAAAAAACCTGCACTAGGTACATGTATGAGGATCTTTCCTCATTCCTGTGGTGAGAATGACGTCAATGTGGACACAGGGGAGAGAAATGCATCTTCATGCTCTCTTAGGAGCTCGGTGAGTGTTTCCTCATGCTCTGGCCGTGACCTCATGCGAGTGTAATGTTTCCAGCAGTAGTGAGACCAGTAACCCCCCCCTAAGTCACAATCATTAACTATAAATAGAGCCGCAAGCATGACTTTGATGATGTGACAAGACCCATCTTATATGACACAAATAGAGAAACAGACAATGATAATATTCCCATTACGCACATTGTGGCTCCAGGGCACATGGAAGTATAGAGATCCAACAAATATATTTGCTGTCCCTAATCACCTGTTCCTACATGACGTTTTAAAAGTAGATACAAATTATAACTTTACTATGGAAGCCGTAAGTGCTGTGGACAGACCAGCTGCTCTCCTTTTAATATCTCACATTCCCCTCTGATCTCATAAAGCCTTAAAATACTCTCTAAATATGGGCAGTGCAACAGCTTCCCCAAGGCAATAGAGGCTAAATAAGAAACAAAGACAGACCTAGTCAACTAGAAACAGGTGGCTTCTCATTCTCACTTGTAATCATGTAATTAGGGAATTCACATTATCTAATGTGGGGTCTGTCAAATCCAGTACTGTTAAATCCACTTGTTTTCTCTTGTTTTACTCATCTTAGCTAAATGAGATATAATCAAGTGATAATATTACGGAGGTTCAGCGAACACAATGATCTGTTGATTTTAGATTAATGACTGAAGTGCTAAGTGGCAGAATCTCTCTGCAGATTTATGGTGGTTAGCGATCTGGCACTTGTACAGTGCTGCTGAGCTGAACCAGTATATCTGTTTTAAATGTGTGTATAAATACATGATCTTCCCATTAAAAAATATTTTGCTGTCAAATGATTAATCGTGAATCACATCTAAAAGAAAGGTTTTGTTCATATAATATATATATATATGTCTGTACTGCGTATATTTATAATGAATATTTAAATACACACAGCAAACACAAAAAAAGTATGTAAACAAAAACGTTTATCTTGGATCCAATTAATTGCAATTAATCATTTGATATCTTTCTATATATAGATATATATATATACTGTATAACTGGTTTATACTGTATGTTGGACAAATTGTACTATGTCAGTCAGTGTGGTCCAATGTTGTTTTGGATCCAATGATTTTTACATTCTTCTTTCCTCTCTTGTGTTCTGGGTTTGGAGAAACAAGTTGGGTTAAAGTGTGATTATAAACCTTCTGCAAATTCTATTATTTCAGCCTGCAGGTGATACTCACATTCAAGCCACAGAGCCACCAATTTGTGGAGACGTTCCTTCTTTTCAGAAGGAAGCGCCCATGGATTTAAAGCAGCAACTCTCATTAATGAATGAGGTCACTGTGAGTGTTACGAAAACACTCAGTTCCTGCAACCTTGCATCACAGGGAAAGAATCTGAGGACAGGCGATCAGTCTGTCACATCAACAAAAAGCAGTACACTTGTCACTGAGCCTCAAAACACTCAGCCAAGTGAGAAAATCTCCTCATGTCATATTTCACACATGCCTCAAGACGACCAAGTCACTACAGCTATGAGTTCCTCATTAGGAGATGACACATTAACTAACACGTGCGAGAAGGATACCAAAGCTGAAAACCAACTCATCAAAGAGTATGATAAACTAAAAGGTGAAACAAAACTTGCATATTTTTCTAAAGAAAAATCAACGGCAAACTCAAATCATTCCACAAATCAAGTTATTGTCACAGAATTTGTACAATTTCCTGCAGCAAACCCAGATGTGGTGCAACCACAGATCATGAATGACACCCCAATCTCTGATAATCAAATGAAAGATAATAAAGCCCAAGAGCTTCAGAGCACTTCTCTTGAAGCTACAGACAATGTTGCTAAAATGGACATTCAGGCACAGTCTAATGAAACCACATCTGAACTACCCAAATCAACTCATCACCAGATGCAGAGTTACTCTGCAAATAAAGGCAATGATCACTCTGGCCCCTCTACATTCCTCTCCCAACATTCAAAGGTTACACCCACAGAATATATAATTCCTACAATATATATAACAGATGTGGACAGCACATCTCAAAACAGCACAGAAACAGAACAAACAGGTTCTGTTGAAATCAGAAATGAAATGAATACAGTAACCTCTGATGTGACAAATAACACCATAATCACCCAAGTGCATAATATATCTCAATGCACAGACACCACAAACAAAACCACGGCTGTTTTGGAATCTAAAGGTGATGAAAAGTTTGATCATTCTCTGCATTCACCACCCTCTGAAGTCAACAAGCCTGATCAACATCCACTGGTTCAAGGACCAGAAAGTGTCACTGACTTTGTTTCATCAGACTTAATTAGACTTAAAGATGCCATTATGCAACGTCACTCAGCTGACAAAAGCCTAAAGACCAATGAAGCTGACTTTGCTGAATTTAGTCATCTTACAAAAGCAGATCTTAATCTGAAAACTGATCCGGACTTCTTCATAAAACAGTTGAAGTTGGCTGCATTAGACCTAGAGAGTTCAAATCTAAGTACTGCAGACAAGATAAATGCTGCACCACAAATAAATGTGAAAGACAATGTTAAATGTGGTGAGCAAGTCAATTCTGCAGTAACAGAGGTCACTACCTGTGAGTTCACATATCCATCGAAGACTACAGACCAGGTCTTCAACTCTACTGCTGCCCACAGTGAGCCTGCCACCAAGACCGATCAAAAGACTACATTAAACAGAACTAAAACAGTGAAGAGTGAAACCGTATGTCTTGAAGAACCAAATGGAGATTCATATCAGAGGAATGCATCTCTATTACAATCGGTCAGTAACTCACCATCAAAGACATCATTGGAAACATACTCTCCTCGTCTCACCCGTATGACTGTCCAGGCTGACCTTCCAAAACCTGCAGGGAATTATAATGTTAAGCCCAGATCAACAGAGAAAGACAAAGAAAACCAATTCAAAGGTAAAGACAGCGAGAAATGCATTTACTTTTATTCGTTTAGCAGACGCTTTAATCCAAAGCGACTTACAGGTGGGGAAAGCAAGCAATTAGCCCTAAAGGGGCAAACAACAACTTAGGAAGTGCTCATTATACCGTATAACAAGCAATGTTTAGATAAGTGCAGGCTAGAAAGGGAGAGAAGGGATAGGGTTAAAAGATTTTTTTTTTAATGATGTCAAGTATTGTTGAAAGAGATGGGTTTTCAGCAGTTGTTTGTAAGGGAGTTGGCATTTCGGATAGTGATGGGAAGATCATTCCACCAGCCAGGAACGTTGTAAGAGAATGTTCTGGAAAGAGATTTTGTGCCTCTTTGTAATGGTACAATGAGGCGTCGCTCACTGGCAGATCTCAGAGTTCTGGAGGGACTGTAGAGTGGAATCAGTGAGTGGAATTATTTATCATCGTTTTATGATATGTAAGTGACCCAAATCTGACCTGAAGCAAGACTAGTTGCTACTGGTTTCAAATAAATACTTTCATCATGCATTCAACAAAATAAATAAATAATGGCTTATTAATATGACAATATGACAAAAGGATAATTACAGTGGATGGCTGTACCTTTGGCTTTACACGTGCATTTGTTGCTGCCATAAAGCAAACCATGATTTTTTGTTGGAATTTCGTACCCACTCAACAAACATACGCAGCTAATTCTACAACAAGGACGTACAGTACGTCATCATTTTATGTTAGCTACGCAGTGTTGAAAGCAGCCTATTTATTCAACACAGATTCAAATAAGTGCCTCTACATACATTTCTGCAATCCTGTAATTATGTATCTTACTGCACATTTTGCTGTAGTTTCAAAGTGAAACGTCCAGAGATTGGGACTAAAAGCATGGCACGTTTGTATTATGTGGTACAGGTCTGTACTGCAGGGTTTTTATAGTGCTCAAGGTACATTTTGTGTTCAGAAATCAAATATCCAGTGAGTGTCCCCTTACACCAAACCCAAACCTGCCCGATAGTGTTAACAAATGCAAAAGTAATATCAAGAACATAATTTTTAATTAACATAATTAACATAATTATTGCCTCAAGTGTTCATTCCAACTGGAAACTGCAGCATTTCGTATGTATAGGTAAGTTTTTTCAGTTTTGCAGAAATGTATGAAGAGGCTCATTTCCAATGAGTCTAGGTTGTATTTATTTGAAACCATTTCTAACAATTACAGTAAGTAGTATCAACTAGTCTAGCTTCAGGTCAGATTGAGGTCTCTGAGACACTTGTGTTTTATACAATGATTACATATTCTCCTACTATGTCACACTTGTGCATGTATATAGCCATTCAATAAATGTTAATGGTGTAGTAGCTTGCGTGTATTTAAATGAGTTGTTCCTGAGTGTTCCTGAGTCTCTACTTGTTCACGGGTGTGGAACCTAAAAGCCCTCTTTATTGAATTCCCATATTGTGGTGATGGTCTGTGTTATGTGGTCTTGGCTGGAAAGTGAGAGTGTGCATCTGTCCTGTTGAAAGGGTTCTGCTCTCAGTGTCTTGAGGAACAGGAAGTTGCCAGCTGGTCCGGCACACCTCTGTGTTTGACCCGTGGCTGCGTGAGTGTGTGCTTGTGTGTTTGTGTGTGACTCCCAAGTGGTTGAAGGTACAATGGAGCCCGGAAGGCACACGATCAACTCACTACACCTGGCAGACCTCACACACAGACACACACAGAACATATGCATTTGTAATCTCTCTCTAACACACACACACATTGTGGTTCTGGAGTGGTCCTATCCACAGGGGAGAAGCACAAGGGGCCAAAGGGGGACGTCTAGGGTCACGGTGGTTTATGAGAGCCTGAGCAGCCCACCTGGACAGAGGCTTTACTCCGAGCACACACACACATCTGGAGCCCTGATCTCAAGACCAGACGACACAGGCCATGATCAGGCATCTCAGAACAAAACTCCAGCTGCTGGATCATCTTCCTCTGTTCACACAGACACTGATCAGGATAGAACGATAGACAGGACTCGTCTGATGCAATCTGACACACAACAGCTGTTTTGTGTTGTTTATTTATTTATTTGTGTGTGTGTGTGTGTGTGTGTGTGTGTGTGTGTATCAATTGTCTCCACAAAAACATGAATACCAGTAAATTTTGACCTTGTGGGGACATTTGTTAGGTCCCCATGAAAATCTAAAAAATGCAAAAAGGGGTAGGTTTAGGCGTAGGGTCAGTGTAGGGCAATACCACATACAGTCTGTATAGTATAAACACAGTTACACCTATGTATAGAAATACAAAAACATGCATGCATATATTTTAGAAAAATATGTTATGTTCGTATATTAAATATATTTATATAGAATATAAAATATAATAATATAAATATATAAATGTATTTTAATGTAAATATTTTCAAAATATATACTGAATGGGTGTGTTTTTATATATACACAATAAGTAAACAGGACAAATACTTAATGTAACTTTTTGAATACAATTAACTGAATTGTGATAAATCATTTGACAGCAAGTAGTTTTTTGATGTTTAAATAATTATTAAAACGATTCAAGGTAATGTTTATGTTTTATATACTGTATATATTGGGTTCAAGCTATATTGTACACAAAGAGCAAAAAATTATTCACAAAGGCATGATTTATTTAATTTCAAAAGGGGAAAAAGACATAAAAGGCCATAAAAATAGCTGTAATTAAAAACCTTTACACCTTATATGCACCTACACACCTACTTTTCCCACTCTGTCATCACAGACCGTTGTATCATTACACACTATAACATTAAGGCACAAGCGTTAAAGTGAGAACGACACAGAGCAGATATTCCCCTTCAGTCGGCATGTTTAATAACAGCGGCTTATCATGTTAGCTCCTCCTCGACTCAAACATGTATGTAATAAGCGCAGCAGTACAAGAGAAGAGGGGAAGTGTGAAAGGTCAGCCGTCAGTCTTAATACGAGCCGTGCACTTCTAATGAAATGCTGGTTGCAATATGTGTTGAATATGAATGCATTAATTCCTTAAATGCCTCTCCGATTTGTGTGCCTCTGCCTTTTATAGGAGGGATAATTTGACAGCAACCCCCAGACCAGCTTTGACAGCTCCGAGCAGAGCGGACCAACACCTGCGTCCAGCCAAGCATCACCGCCCCATCCTCCACTTCTCCTTCCCTCCGCTCGTCCTCCCACACGCTCACAAATGAACTGTCACCTCATTACTGTGCCTGATGCAAAATAATCAGCTTCCAAATTAGCATGGGCCACTCTGCTCTCATCCTCTCCCTCTCCGCCTCCCTCTGTCTCTCTCTTCATGCGGCGTGCTCCAGTGAAGGTGCTGTTTGAATATGCATCTCGGAGCATTTCCATGCGGCGCTCCGCAGGGACGGCACGCGGCGGGCGAGCAGCTCGCTGCATTAGCATGGCTGGGAGTGTGGAATGGGGTCCTGGTGGGTTTGGGGTCCCTGTGCAGATGCTCCGGCCCACTTGTTCATTACAACTGCATTTCATCAGCTTGATGATGTCCACATGTCAATTGAGCGAGAGGATTTTACACACAAAAGAGCCTGTGGGAGCAGGACTACAGCAACTAATCAGCTGATTATCATAACTCAGACTCCTACTGAGACAAGGGAGAGAGAGAGAGAGAGAGAGAGAGGAGATGAGGACAGTCAGATGGATCCCCCGCCTTTTTATGAGTTGGGCTCAAAGCATGAGCTGAAATTCACAGCACACATGTGCAGCAGCATACAAAAGTCCTGTACAGTAGATATCATTAACATGTATTAACATTAGCATGATAGTCTAAATTCATATACAAAAAAAATAGTTTTTACAGTATTTTAAGGTGTCCTTGTCACACAAATTACATCTATTCACTATTATAATAGCAATCAAAACATATAATAACATGCACATACTGTAACCCTAATCCTAACCCTAAACATATACAGCAGGGGCGATTTGCCAGGAATGGATTCAACATTACCTGTGAGCGTTTTAAGATCAAACATTGGCGTATTTTTAGATATGTCAGTGCAAGCTTTTTCCAGTTTAGACAGCTCTGACATTTATTTTAATTTAGGTCTAATCTTAAAGCATGTTCGGGAAACCACCGCATAAAGTTAGTACATAGTTAATTAATATTACTCAGTACAAGGACATCTTAAAATAAAGTGTAACTGGCTATTATTTGATGAACTGACAGTTTTATGAAAAAAAGTACAGCATTTAATTTGGAAACTTTTGCAATATTTTGAATACCCTTAATGTCACCAAAACTTTAATTGCAATTTTATTGACACATTTCTTTTTAAGTTATAAACAAAATAAAATCAGAAGGATTTGTATTAGTTATTTAATGATAATATTTAATAATATTATTATTTTATGTTGCTATTTTCTGTTGTGGCAAAACTTTACATTTTGAGGGCCTGTTTGTAATTTTGACAGTTATAGTATAATTTTCATCAGTATGGTATCCTCTGGCCCTGATCCGCGTTGAGTCTTTATGAACCCATATTCTTTCAAAGTAGAGAGAGAATACATTTAGAGGGATATTTCCACTTTAATTAGTATGTCATAAATGTCCAGACGGCCTTTTGGAAAATCAAATGTTTGACCTGGTATTTATATGCATTGTGTGTGTATGATTGTTAGTCAATCTGGGATTCCTCGTGGCATAATTCATGTAGAATCACCACACTCTTCTTTCCAGGCATGCAAAGGGCACGTCTGTCTGAACTCTCTTTCGGTCTTTCTCACTCTCTCTCTCTCTCACACACACACAACCCAGATATTCCCCTATACATGCACACACTCTCACACGCATGCCTACATGAACATAAGCCGCTCAACACCCCCACACACATGCTACAAAACACAAGCCAAGTCATCTGAGAGTCACAGGCCCAATTATAAAATCTGCAATCTGCATTGTTCCTGGAGCCGCTGGATCAATGCACCGCAGGCATGTGCACATCACCGCTTCTAATGATGCCTTTCTGGGGCACAGACTCACACACTGCATAGTAATCTTCAGCTAATTAACTCTATAATGCTCAAGCAAGCTTTCTCAACTCTGCGGTCCCAGCGAGAGCACACCACACGTATTTGTTTCAGCGTTCAGGTCCATTCTTACCACTCACATAATTACACACAGCTGATCAGGCCAGGAGGACGATCGCTATATTTGAATTTGCAATACAAGGTCAATTAATTACTTGATCAGAAACTCACTATTATTGATTTGTGAGTCTAGATTCAAGCTCATTACTGCATTCTCATCTGGCTGCCGAATGCTTAAACGCACATGTAAAATGTTTTGTTTTGTTTCGTTTTTATTTAGTTTTGAGAAGCTCTTTCTCATCTGGCTGCTGTATGCTTAAACTCACATGTAAAGTGTTTAGTTTAGTTTTGTTTTGTTTTTATTCCATTTTTCGTTTTTATTTCCATTTTGTTTAGTTTTGAAAAGCTCTTTCTCTTCTGGCTGCTGAATGCTTAAACTTACATGTAAAGTGTTTTTGTTGTGTTTTGTTTTTTTGTTTGTATTGTTCCATTTAGCTTTTTTGTTTAGTTTTGAGAAGCTTTTCTGGCTGCTGAATGGTTAAATATCACATGTAAAGGGTTTTTGTTGTGTTTTGTTTTGTTTTGTTTTGTTCCATTTTGCTTTTTTGTTTAGTTTTGAGAAGCTTTTCTGGCTGCTGAATGGTTAATCTGACATGTAAAGTGTTTTTGTTTTGTGGAGAAACTTTTCAAGTACATGTAAACATATTCTACTAACCCTAACAGTCTACTAATACTCTTGTTAATTGCCATGTCACTGCAAAGTTACTTATAGCTAGTTAAACATATAATCTAGTGATGCAGTAGTAGCTATGATGAATGTAGTTGCTAGTGTTTATCTAGGGCAGGGCAGGACAACTCTGGCCCATGACATCCACTGAGATCCTGCAGTTTAGTTTAGCAGGGATCAATGTTTACACGTGAGTTAAATTCAAAATAAAACGGATTCAATGGATGAACAAAAAAATGAGAGAATATTACAAATATTTGTTTGGTTTCCGAAGAAGAAACAAAAGTTTTCATCAACGTGTGTTTGAATTGTCCCTTTAAGGCTCATAATGCCACTACTCTGACTCCCAGAGCCAGACATTTTTCAACAGGAAACATGTTACATGTTCCCTTTCAGACGGGAATAGAAATCTCGCTTTGAGATGGCAAATCAACTCTGCGTGTATATAAACACAACAATGAAATTCGCGTATGCTGATTAAGCGGATTAAGCATTCATTAGCTTTTCGCTTCGGAGCCAAGCTACATGCGACAGTTCCTGAGCATTTCCTCTGCTTACCTGACGGAGAAGGCTGGTGTCACTGCATTTGCAGAAGCGGTGATTCCAGTCGAGTGGCGGACACAATCGTTACCTGGAGCCGGCAGACGGTCACAAGCACTGCCTTACGTGCCTGGGCATCGAGCACGCCAAGGCAAAGTTTGTGGATGAGTCATGCTCTGCTTTCAGTACGATGACCATCTAGGAGCTGTGGACCAGGCTCCACTACCTTGAGCGTGGTGGAGTCCCCCTCCGGCTCTCGCGATCTGGAACTCGCGCTGGCAGTGTCCCTGGAGCTTCCACTTCCGGGGCGGGAAGGGCTGGCATTACGGTGACAGTCAGGAACACTCCTCGGAGTGCGCCTCCTGTCGCCCGCACTCAGACACCGGTGGAGCTACCATTGGGGCTTTCTGGTCCACCGGAAACAGTACCCGAAGTCACATTTGGTGCTCCCCCCGACGACCAGATGTCAGTCGCTGCATCAGGAGGAGAGTTCCACTCTGAAGAGGAGACGGGGGCCAACGTGTGCGTCCACTGGGCGTTCCACTGCTCCAGACGCTGATCTGGAGCTTGTAGCTATGCTTTCCCGGGCCGCCGCGGGGGTCGGGATTGAGTGGAATCCTCCGCCCCGTCCAGAGCCCTTGCGGTTGGATGATTGGTACCTCGGTGTGGCTCGTGCTGGTGCACAGGGTCCCGCCCCGGTGCCATTCTTCTCTGAGGTGCATGATGAGCTCACTCAATCGTGGAGGGCACTTTTCACTGCCCGGAAGCGGTCGAGTGGCTCATCCTCCTTCATCACCGCGGTTACGACGAGGGCTCTGGGTCGTAAGATGTCCACTATGGTGGTCCAAGAGCGCCATCTGTGCATGTGTCTGGCTGACATGCGCGATGCAGACAAGACCCGGTTCTTGAATGCTCCCGTGTCCCAGACCGGCCTCTTCTGCGACGCGGTGGAAACTTTCGCTTAGCAGTTTTCCACCGCCAAGAAGCAGACGGAGGCTATCCGTCACATCCTGCCATGACGTCCTGTTGCTGCCTCCACCCAGGCGCCGCCGGCAAAGGAGCCAGCAGTCAGGCGCCAACACAGCCCGTCCAGGCCCCTGCACAACCCAATGGAAAGAGGAGGTGCAAGAGGCCCTAGGACGGGCGACCCAGAGATGGAGGAGCCTGCTCTTCGGGAGATGGTGAACGCACCACTCCCTCCCCCGGAGGAGGGCTGGGTGGAGAATCTTTTATTTTGTTTTCAACCGCAGAAAACGAAAGAGCAGATTTCTTTATCTCTGGGTCTCCTGAGGGGACGAGGTGTTGTGGACAGAACTATAAAAAGAGCCTTGTTACACACTCATTCTCCTCTCATTACAAGCAGCAGTTTGAGAGCAGGGAAGACGACCCCAAGGACTTCCAGGCTCACTTCTGCCTGAACGCAGGTAAGAGTTGCACACACTCGGACCCCGCCTCGGACCGGCTTAGAGACGCCTGGCCCCTGCGTTCCCCCTGGCTGCCCCACCCCCGGCACCCCGGACGTCCCATTGATGCCTCTGGCACGGTTCTTAGATGCCTGGACAGGCCTGGGACCATCTCGTTGGCTCATCCGGACCATCCGGCTTTCGCACGGCGCCCTTGCAGGTTCAGCGGCATTCGCTTAACGGCAGTGAACGCTGCAAATGCCCCTGTCCTGTGTGCAGAGATTGCTACTCTTCTGGCGAAGAGAGCAATAGAGCCGCTCCCTCCAGCCGATATGAGGACAGGGTTTTACAGCCCGTACTTCATAGTGCTCAAGAAAGGTGGCGGGTTACGACCAATCCTGGATCTGCCGTGGACATCGGCCGTGACGTACATCAACTATCAAGGTGGTCTACACTCATGTAGGCATGTCGCAGCTCGCCCGCCACCTCCTCCTCTGGAGTTGGAAGCATCTGCGGTCGCTTCGTGCCATTCACATTCAAGGTGTTTACAACCAGACAGCCGATAAGCTGTCTCAAGCAGTGCTCCCTGGAGAATGAAGACTCCATCCCCTGACGGTTCAGCTGATATGAGAGAAGTTCGGAGCCGCACAGGTAGACCTGTTAACTTCCTTAGAAACCTCTCTTTGCCAGTTGTTTTATGCTCTGACCGAGGGAACCTTAGGAAGAGACGCCCTGGCTCACAGCTGGCCTCAGGGCTTACGCAAGTATGCGTTTCCCCCAGTGAGCCTTCTAACACAGTTCCTGTGTAAGGTCAAGCAGGACGAGGAGCAGGTCCTGCTGGTAGCCCCTTATTGGCCCACCAGGACCTGGTTCCTCTGAGGAAGAATCTACTGACTCAGAGACGGGGCACCCTGTGGCACCCGCGCCCAGATCTGTGGAAGCTCCACATCTGGCCCCTGGACGGGACGTGGAGGTTCTAAGTGACCTACCCCAAGGGGTTGTTGACACTATTTCTTCTGCGAGAGCACCTTCTAAAAGAGCTGCCTATGCATTGAAATAGTTTGTTGAATGGTGTTCCTCTCAACAAGAAGACCCCTGGAGATGCCCGATCAGAGTTGTGCTTCTCTTCTTGCAGCAAGGGTTGGAGCGAAGGCTGTCTCCCTCCACCCTTAAAGTCTACGTGGCTGCCATTGCTGCAAACCACGACCTTGTCGATGGCAGGTCAGTGGGTAAGCACGACCTGGTCATCAGGTTCCTCAGGGAGGCCAGAAGGTTAAACCCTCCACGGCCCCCTACTGTACCCTCTTGGGACCCTTCTCTCATGCTAAGAGCATTGAGAGAGGGTCCCTTTGAGCCTTTGCCAGCAGTTGAGTTAAAGTTTTTCTCAATGAAAAGTCTTCTGCTGCTCGCATTGGCCTCTATCAAGAGGGTAGGGGACCTGCAGGCATTTTTGGTCGACGATTCGTGCCTAGAGTTCAGGCCCGAGGACTACCAAGTAACACTAAGGCCTTGGCCCGGCTACGTGCCCAAGGTTCCTACTACTCCTTTCCGAGATCAGGTAGTGAACCTCCAAGGAGGCAGACCCAACCCTACTGTTGCTGTGTCCCGTCCGAGCACTTAGATGCTATGTAGACCAGACACGTAGCTTCAGGACCTCAGACCAGCTCTTTGTCTGTCACGGTGGACGGCAGATGGGGAATGCCATCTCCAAGCAGAGAATGGCCCACTGGATAGCGGATGCCATTACCCTGGCCTATCAAGCACAGGGTGTGCCCTGCCCCCTCAGTGTACGGCCTCACTCAACAAGAAGTGTAGTGTCGTCCTGGGCGCATGGGGTGCCTCGCTGGCAGACATCTGTGAAGCTGCTGGTTGGGCGACCCCTAGTCTCAGCCTCAGACGTCACGCCCAAGGAGCGTTGGCTGAACGTCTGATGCATACGCTACACTTTTCTGGAAACACTTCAGCAGTGTCGAAGTCATCAACTAATTGGTTGAATTTGAGCGGATTTCCGGGGGACGCGAGTGTCGTGTTTATTTTCGGTCCGCCGAGAAACAAAGCGCAGACATGTAATTGCGGAAAAAAACCCTGTCGTGTTTATATGAGTGACAATAAGCATTTATTAAGATCAGTTAAACGTTGGAT
>JAUCMU010000125.1:12182884-12204809 GCA_032275025.1 Enteromius treurensis | reverse complement strand
TCATTATACATTACCATCACTCTATTCTCCTGTTTGATAATGTTCAGTGCTTTGCTACAATCTGTATTGTTAAAAGCACTATATAAATAAAAGGGACTTGACTTGACTTGACATGACTTTTAAAGCCAATCAAACAATCACACCGGATTAACTGAATTAATCTGCTCTATTTCACCTTGAGACAAGCATGTTTACTATAGTATTGTCTGTAGTACAGCTCCCCCCCCCCACAACTGAGCAAGGAACCAAAACTCCAACCATAAGGAATGAAGAAAAAAAAAACTTGGGAGAACCCAGGCTCAGTTGGTGCCAGTTCTCCTCGGGCCAGACAACCGGCACCTAATTTCAAAATAAGTGCCTGTTAGATAGTGTAAAGGATGAGTGCGGGTGCATTAGGTTCCAGTGATGTAACGTAGAGCTCGACCAGGTGATCTGGTCTCCTGTGAAGATCGTCTCTTGCGCTGGAACGCTTTTGATCTGGAACAGAGACAGACAGATATTAGCATAGGTGGTCTAGGACTAGAGGCGGGAAAAGGGGTGGTGGAGGGATGCAAAGAACGAGATGCCAGAGAAGGGGAGTTAGCTCTATTTAAAGGAGAATCTCTTAGCTCTGATAGGATAATCAGATAATAGCCTGATTAGGGAACCAGGCATCAGCTGTGGTTAATCATTAGTTTGTGCTTCTTTCGAAATTTGTTTATTAACACTATTTATATAAACTATAACTGTGCTTTTGCTTCATTTTTTACATACAGTAAGTACCGCATTCATTGAAAAATAGCATAAAATATGTTTTGTTAATTTTTAATTTAGATGATATGTTTAGTATCATTTACCTTCATAATAATAATAAAGATATACATATATATATGAAACAAAGAGAAATATTATCAGTCTATCTTTTAAGTGTCTCTTGGTCTATGTGCACTGGCAAACACTGACACATTTGGAGAAAATGTTATGAATACAAAATGAAACATTCCAAAACCTAGACAGGATCTGAAAAAAGTGTGCACAGTAATGAATGCATTAACATAGTCTCACATATTGGTGATAAGACATTGCCATATCTTTTGATTGTGATAAATTAGTCGAATGAATGAATATATATTCTAGCCTGAGGTTCTGCAAATGCCTGTGAGAGAGCCTAATTATAGCACCCTGGCATGTACTTATGCATAATTGCCAGCTCGCGTCATGATGAAGTACATTAATGGGATAAGCTACAAAGTGGAGGGTTAGTTTAGGATGGATCCAGACTTTGAGTATAAATGGGAAAACTCAGAGTGAGAAGGATTCTGTTCTTTGGGTCTGCTTGAATATGTAAACAATGCCAAGAAAAGTACACCTTCAGCCATATAACATTATTAAAATGCCAGGTTGAAATTTTCAAGGAAAACCCATATGCTAGTCTATTATACTGTCATCGTTTTCATGGTGATTATCATGATGACACGCGGGATGTAATTTTTGCACTAAATAGGGAATTGTATTAGAAGCACCTGAAGCTTCTGAAATGTCACAATAGCGCTGGCATTTTAACAACTTTTATCTATTTTCCACAAAAAGTTGAAGGCAGGCAGTGTGTCTATGGCGTCACTGTGAAAACTGTCACTGCTAGTGCGTGTGTGAACTGTGTGTGGCTCTGACATTAAGATAACAATCTTGCAGCCTTCGCGCTATGCATCTCAACAAGAGAAAAGGCTAAACATTCTTGAATGATATCACAACTGGCTAATTATATGATAATGCTTTTTAAAAGATCACAGGTTAGATCAAAGATTTTTTTGTCAGTGTTTAATAATTTAGAACATTATGCAGAACTGAGGTATTTAATTGTAGAATACTGGATATTATCAATTAGCGATACAAAATACAAATAGTAACCCCAGCACTACAAATGGCCACTGTATATCCTGCACTATATACTTTTATTTTGTATACAAATGCAACTGGCGCCATCTTATGTCTCAGTTAAAAGAATATCAGAGCACTTCAGAAAGCCTTATTATTAGGCTACTATGATATTACTGCAGTGTTCATCTAGTTGCTAAGCTGTCTGTTTATATGAACCTTTTCTTACATAATATACAGGAAGAATTATAATATAGCTTACATTATGATAGCAATAATTTCAATATTTCATGTAGCCGTGTAAGCAGGATAATGTACAGTCAGGAGGTTGTTATCGTAAAAAAAAACACTCAGGATGAGTATTCAATGTTTATTTTGTGATAAAAACCTGCTGGCTGTACATTATCACTTACATAATCAATACACAATCAATACAACCAGCACACACTTCTTAAATCAGCCTCCGTTGTTGTATTTCTACCATCTGCTGTCAATACATTTTAACATATCACACATCGTCAGGCTACTTCCACACAGAGGAAAACTCATTTTTCCTGAGAGTGAAATGCAGATTTGATCTCATGAATTTAACATGGCAAATGTTCATTTGTGTGAGCGGGTAATTTAAAATGTAAAGAAATAAAACGAGGGTCATCACATTTGATTCTGTAAAATAACAATAATAATAATCATATAGATATAAACAATTTATGATTTGTGCATCATTGTGCAACTTTCTTTTTTTACAATGGTTGTAAATAAATTTAGTCACCTTTATAATGTTTATTAGCCAGAACATCAGAACATAGTGGTTGAGCTATAATGTGCTACCTTTTCCGTTAATAACTGACCAGCAATATCCCATCAACTGACATTCAGAGAGTGACACGATCAGGGAATGACTCAAAGTTGTTCTTCTGTCTGGCTGAATATGAGTCACAATGCCCCAGAGCAGGTGTGTGTTGTCTAAGGGTTTAATGATGTGGCAAAAGTGCAATAGAGGTGTGCATTCTCTGTGGTGTGAGGTGGAAACTTCTACTAAGACTCATCTGAAGTGGGTAATAGATCCAGCTGCATATTCTGCAGTCGGATGTACACAAACAACACAGAGAGCGATATGCGATAAGTCTTCATATTAGAAAAAAGAAACAAAGTTCTGCTTGCCTGATTCAGTCCTGAGGAGCAGTCAGCATGCTGTCACATTTCTTTGAAGTCTGGCTGATTCAGAAGGTGGTATTAAAAACAGTTTTGTGCTGTCAGAGCTCAGGAAAGATAACAACCGAAGCAAAGCGTATTCTTTTTTTTTTCCTGTTTTTCTCAAAAGTTGATACTCTGTTGGGACAATGCAAGCGGCAATGACTGCTAGTTAACAGATACACAGCGACTATTGTTTGAACCCTTCTGATCTTAGCTGTTATCTATTAACGTAACATATGGAGTGTCAAATATTATTTTGATAAGATTAGCGGGCCTCTTAGATGTACCTATATTGTCATGGGAACCAACCAAGCAATTAAAGTGATAAATATTTGTCAAACGTCTATTAAAGTGTTTAACCTACTCTATGCAATGTTCTTGTTAGATTAGTTGATGTTGTTGTGAAACTGAAACTGATGACAATATCTTTGTATTGACAATAAAGTAACCAATAACTTTCAATCACCAGTAAACAATGACAGATGTTAAAAAATAACAAGGACCTGTTTGTTCCAGAGATTACTCACACTACTCATTAAGACTAATTACCTACTCATAGTTTACTGAGTCAGTCTCACCTAATTGTTTGTACTTGACAGACATAATATTTTCCTTTATAGTATAACATCCCTACAGGAAATTAGAACAGCATTTCATGATAATGAAGAGAAATATTCTGAGTATGGCAATATTTACTCAGCATTGTCATAAAGATGGTGATTAATTACTGTTTGAATTTTCCTAATTCAAAAACAGTTGTCTTCATTGTTAAATAAAAAGACATTTACTTGTAGTTCAATTCAATTCAATTCAAATTTATTTGTATAGCGCTTTTCATGATACATATCATTGTAAAGCAGCTTTACACCAAGTAATGTTATACAGTATATGTAGTAGTAACACTATTAAGTCTACATTTTTAAAAATGTGACTTTTTCCTGAATAAAAAGAGAAATGGGTGCGTGCCTCTATTTTTTTAAAAACATTCACTTTTAAAAACATTTTAAGATTAGGCTTAACACATTTTAACACAAATTCAACAGAAGAGTTGTGTTACATTTTCACAGTTGGAATAGGATTTACAAGGTATTGACAGATACTGATTTAAAGCGACTTTTCCATCAATTACTAGCCCTCACATTTCAGTATGGACAAGCTGTGAAGACACTCTCTATTAACCAACTGCAATGTGTGAAACACTAGAAAACAGCATCAGCATTTAAGCAACCATGATGAGCAGTAAAAGCATTAATCACATATACCAATAAATCAACACTCATTACTTCTGAAATCACAGCAATAAATTTTTGCCTTTGAACAAAATAATTAAATTAATTTCTATTTTTGTCCCAATCTCTAACACAAATTCAAACTACAGTTTAAACCTACTATTCTCACAATAAAGAGGTGAGGAAATGTCAGTACAATTAAGAATCCATTAATAAATAAAGCGTGAAGTACACTCCCTGCTTCACTGGGGAATGCGATTAGCTGTATAAATCATGTCTCACAAAGGGCAATCCAGTGAAGAAGCTGTTTTGCTTATGTTTCATGTTCTTTATAGCTGAATCATAAAGCAGGAGACACACTTTTGAAAGTCAATGGAAGGATAAATGTTTCTAAATGGTGACCACGTATAAAATACGTTTTTTTAATGTCTCATTAAATGCGCACACCAAATAAAAATTAACACAAAAAAAAAAAGACTACATGTCACATGTCTTTGGTGTACATGTAATATGCAGTTTTCGCGTGCATAAGATACCAAATTTATTGCCATGCATATGATGCACATCAACCTCTTAACCCTAATCCTACCCATCACATAGCATATACACGCCGGACTCAGACAAGCGTTGTTGTCCGCTTATATGGCCACTAAACAGGAAGTCACCAGAGAGGAAGCAGAGTGAGCAAAGACAGTCAGTGCAGAGGTGAGCACTCCCTCTGCTGGCTTGGCGTTACATATCAGTAGCAGACTCGTGGACAGGAGAGGCCTCAGTAGCAGACTTGCGGACAGGAGAGGCCTCAGTAGCAGACTCGCGGACAGGAGAGGCCTCAGTAGCAGACTCGCGGACAGGAGAGGCCTCCGGAGCAGACTCGTGGGCAAGTAAGAACTCTGTGCAGTGTGCAGTGGCTGTAGCTCTGGGTTGGCAGCCATCTTGTTCTAAGCCCCTAGTCTGGCAGGCCTCAGAAGCAGACTCATGGGTAAGTGCCGTCCACACACTCCAAATGGCAACTGCCATTATAGGAAGGGCAGCAGAGGGTGACAGGACCTCTATGATGCTAGGGCTTGAGAGCGCTAACTTCACCAGCTCTCACTGACATCAGAGGTGGGCCCAACACACTGGCAGTCAGTCTCCTCAGTCTTGGCCCAAGCTCTGCAGCATGGCGTGGGCAGACAGTGGCATGATGGTAGGAATGATATTAGTGACCAATGGCTTGGTAGACATGTAATCAGATTTTGATGTAGTGGTAAATGAAACTTTAGAAAATGGAGACTTGTCTGGTATGATGTGAGCAGGTCCTGGAGATGTGAGTAGGCTTGGGTTTAGCAGGCATGGCGTGAGCAGACTTTGGCATAACAGGCTTAACGTGAACAGGCTTTAGAATAGTAGGCATGCTGTGAGTAGTGGTTACTGCAGGATTGCAGGGTCCCTCATCTGCAACTCCCACAGTAAATGGTAAGCTAGTCAAATGGAGTGCAAAAACTATGTATGGTTCAAGAGTCCAGTGTGGGTTATTGCGTGGCATTGAGTGGGAAATGCCCTTGTACAAACCAAAATGAAAAATGTCTTTAAGAAATGTTTAATTGAAGTCCACCAAATGACACAACTTACAATAGTCCTGCACATAATCCTCAAGAGCCCGCTCTCCTTGTCGAAATAGGCAATCAGCTGGGTGCACCTTTGTGGGTTGCGTAAAAAGCCGCTGGATCTGTGGGTGGCAAATTATTTTGTAACAAGGGCCGGACTCAGCAGAGCCACAGCAAAACAATACTTCACGACTTTCTATTTGGCAGGCCTCCGCTTAAATGGCTGCCAAACAGGAAGTCACCAGAGAGGAAGCAAAGGAAGCAGAGACTGTCAGTGCAGAGGTGAGAGCTCCCACTGCTGGCTTGGCCCATTTTTTATTTAACACCATCACTTCATTTATTGCAAATGTACGGATGTTTAAAATATGTGTACTGTGATGACAAAGTAACATACAGGTTAAAGACCTCCTGGATCATCCGGGACACAACCTGTGGAGCTTCTTGCAGACCTCACAAAATAGCCCCATTAATGGCTATTATTCCAGAGGACTGAACTAAAACAAAATGAATGATGTAATAAAAGAAGCTTCTTTCTTAAAAGGTTGAGTTATCAATTACATTTAATTGATGCAGCTTTCTTAAGTGTCAAGTGTATTGTGTGACATCTTTCTGCTTTGTAGATCAGAACCTTTCATGTTAGTAGTCACACATTTTTTGCCATTTAGCTGTCTAAAAGCATTTCTCTGAAAACGATGTGATGTGATCTGCCTCTGTTGCTGCAATTTATCCTGTCAAAACACAGGATACATATTCTGTCCCTGGCATCTTATTAAAAAAGTTCAAACACTAATGCAAAGTGATAATTAAATTGTGTTTATCACATTCAGCGTCACAAAACGTGAATCATTCTGCTTTCACACTTTCAAAGTTGTGTAAATGACAGGGGTGAGAGTCAGGACAGGTTGAGGTTTACACTATCTCTGCACTTTACTTACTACAGCTTAGTTCTCATGTGGGTTATCATAAAGAAAGTTGTGAATCAGAGGAAGGTTAGCACCTTTAAATTCTCAGCATTAATCAGCCATCATCTGCCTCAACACATCTGAGTTTTATGGCATGCCGTGTCCCTTGTGAGTCACTGGCCCATTTGTTTCAGACTGCAGAGACTTGAAAGCTTGTTCACTGCAGTCACACCATCAGGGCCTCAGGATGTCGGACCACAGGGAAAGGAGGTGTCACTAGTGGTAATGGATTGCATTTTCACTTTCAGCCCTTCGTAAGTTCACTCCACGTCCTCACCCCTCCTGGAAACTGTGAAGGAACACCCCGCCAGTCACCCACCCACCCCAAGGGAAAACGCATTGATTTCCAGAGAGTAGACAAACAAGCTGAGGACAAGCTAATACAAATCCTCCTTTCCTTAAAGTTGCTTTCTTTGTGTAATGTTTCAGCAATAATTATTCTGAGAGTAAGGCATGCTACTGACTCGAAATGAACATTACGCTAAAAACAAAAGCAAAGCATAAAAATACGGAATGCAAAGCATAACATGATTTATAGCATAATTTATTAGATTTCATAATATCATAACTGGCAAGTGCTGGCAATTTACTGTGTGATTTAACTCATAAACCATGACCTTTGAACCTGGCCTTTTTGTATTTACCAAACATATCAATGCCAGTAAACAAAGATTTTTTTGAAGTTCTAAATTAAAAAAAAAAGGTCATTAGTGAATGTTCTACAAGAAAATATTATTTAAGGTTACATTGTAATTGCAAACTTAATTAATGACTAGCATTAATTATTAACATGCACACTAATGGGGCTATTGGGCTCGGTATGGGATTCGTTAATGTGAGGAGTGAGGAGGCTTTCACGCAACATGTAACTTATAAAATACAAAAATATTTGTATTGGAAGTATGACATGGACTCATCCAAAAACAACAAATACAACAGGACCATATAATTATTAATTAATTTATTAAATGATCATTTCTCTTTGTCATTGTTTTGGAGAAATCAAGCACGCTGAAAATATGGAGTTAATAATAATGATAATAATAATAAACAAAGTTGGATAGATTTTGTTTGTTTGTTTATTTACTCAGTATGGCATTGTTAATGCATGTGAAAGCCAAATGTCACAGCATTTCCTCCGCTAGAGCACCATGTGATGTGAGTGTTGTCCATGGTGCTGAACTGAGTGCTAGAGTTCAGAAAAATTTGGCTCTGCAAAATGTTGGACCGTGTTAGCAAGTAATAATTACTTTTCCATAGGTTCCCTTGTATTCTTAACACGCGCCTCATTTGCAGTGATCGACAGCGTCGCACATGACTGTTAGTGCTCGCTGGACCTGAATGAAACGCAATAAGTCATTATTCCACGAGCCCTCCCATCCGCGCCATATAAAACCAACATCTGACGCCTCCAGTCGTAATAGATATACGCGCGTTGAAAGAGAGAGAGAGAAAGCCAGCCACCAACAGCGTTTAGAAATGTCCAGTTTAAGTGTAGCCAGTTTTCGTCACTGTGGATTCTTCACATACCTTGTGCTGTTCTCTTTTTACATTTCAATAGCGTCCTCGGTGAGCCTTGACTTGACTGAACTAAGAAACAAAGTTGCAAAGATCAAAGTTAACCCGAGAGGAAATTTATGGGCAACAGGTGAGATGAATATACGATTTATAATTGTGCTGCATGTAACGTGACTTCTACCAAGAACTGAAATGTGATTTGGCACTTAAGGCCATTTTATGGGGAAGAAAAGTGTTGTGGACAGCGAACAGTTGCCGACCGAGGATGACTCCACGGTGGAAGCCATCGAGGCTGTACTGAATCCCCAGCAGGTCGAGCCCGCGGACATCTACCAGGAGATGCTGAGGATCGCGCTTCAAACACACCGCGACTCTCAGGAGACCCGCCCTAAAGTTCCGGTAAGAACCGAGCTGCATTTTCTGCTCTTTCTGTAGTCATTTATAGCCTGGTCAGAAATTAACACTAGAGAGTATGCTCTTCTGTAGTAAATACTTTTAATAACATGTGATTTGAATGAATTTGTTTGACTTATATATTATTAGCACAAGATAACATAATCAACGATTGAATATAATCGACAATTGATTTATATAGACTGTTTTGGTCGTTCTAGGAGACTGCAGTATTAATGAAGATATTAGACAGCTACATCCAAGACAACAAAAAATGATGACTCCCATCGGCTGAGATCTTCAAAGTGTTTAATTCACATGGGATTTGTAATTGCTCTTTCATCAGCTGTAATTTGTTTCTTAACTAAACCTATTAACCACCTCCATGTTCACAGGAAATGCAACAAGTTATACTTGTATATTTTTTTTTAGAAGATGTTCAGAATTGTATTATTTTTTCCAATAATTTGTATTAAATAAAGACCAAATTAGTGAAGTTGGTTGCTCCTGCATGCAGCTACAATGTTAAAAGTGTCATAATTTTATTTATCTACAATTCTACACTCAGTGGAAGATTGTTTTTTAACCCAATAGCAGGTGAGTGGATTTTGAACTCCTGGTGCTTTCAGTCATTGATGGGATATCATCAGAATTAGCTTCCAGGTGGTTTACACACTATTATATATTGTATTTATAAGAAAACATCAGAAGGAAGCACAGATGGGAATTTGGGAAAAGCAAAACAGCATAAGTTAAAAAGGAAACCCAACATAATATAAAAAATAAGCACAACTAAGAAAAAATACTGTTTTGAGCACATTTTCATTTTTACAAACACAGAATAGCAAACATAAAAATAAGACAAACCTCAGCAAGACACTCAACTGGGCAGAAGATCACTTGACATTCATTTCAAACAAGTTACAACAGTTACAGTGACAAACCATGAAAACGCACATTTTAAATAACTAAAATAAATGGCATCGACTTTAAATGACTCAGTGTGATAAATTATATTTTTTGTTAGCATATAAGACTGAATATGAGCTAATTCTTATACAAACATGTGCAAAGAGTACCTCAATATCAAATGCCAAATACTGGTGCTCAATATACAAATTCATTAGCTGAGACAATACAAGCAACAACAACTGTTTTACTTGACTTGGCCTTGTTCTCTATTTAGTCAACACTTAACACTATATTATTGTCTTTCCTTTATATAGCCAATATAAAAAAATAACTAGTTCTTTTTTCCTTCAAACTGAAGAGAGTTTATTCTGTAAATGCGTGCAAGAAGCCTGAATTATTTAATTATTTATTGATTTTATTTACAATAAGAGGTTTTTGTCCTTCTCTTCCTCTTTCAATTAACAGCCTATGTATATACAACTATCACGAGTATTTATATACGAGTGTGACTATACGAGTATTTAATCACGCGTCACTTTCATCAACTTTTACAACCCACAACTAGCCTATTTATTTTGCACAGGAGGGGGAAATTGTCAAGATTTGCAAAGTCTGTCAGTATTTTCCCGAGTCTTCAGAATTGACGCTTTCATACGCAAGGTGAATCAGATTTGAAGGAACACAGAGTGCTGCAGTTCCTTAAGACCAGTAAACGTTGTCTGAAACACGCACTGGGCTGCAGTTCAGAACACAAACAGCGCCGCTCGCGATATCGAGGTCAGTGGCACACGTGACTGGCGCTGTCCAGTTGGATGCTCTGTTGACTAGCGGAGCCTGACAATCGCACGATATGCATCTCCTATTAACGTGAATTCCTCTTCTTGGATTAAAATAAATATCCTAGCCTCGGCGTGATCATGGGACAGTGTGGTGTTATTTCCTCGAAGACGGTCTTGGTCTTCCTAAATTTGATTTTTTGGGTAAGTTGGCTTCAGTATGAAAGCTGGGATGGATGCAGTGGTTAGCGGCATTATGGCATAGCTCTGCAGGGATACACGAGCTACTGCGAAAGAGCAGTTGTTTACACGTATAATCGACAAGCTTTAAATATATATAAATCTAATATGATTTTGACTAAATGCATCACTGAATTAATCCAAGCGCGGCATTGCACATTGGTTTTGTCTATTTTGTCCCCATGTGTCACGCCTGAGCAATAGCTAGCTACCAATGGCTATTTGGTTAAAGTAGGGAATGTCAAATCATGTTGGCTAATACTTAACTTAAATGGGCCTAACGAAAACGCTGTTTTTAGCTTTGCATAGCCTGCATGTAATATAAGGTGCATACAGTATATCTGTCCATAAAATAAGAATTACAATAGAAGAAAGAAAATCAAGACTGTATTGTTCAATATCGTTCTATAGTTTTTTTTTTTTTTTTTTTTTGCAGAGCATGCATAATAGTAACACTTTTGGTTTTTGTTCAGAATTTTTTTTCTGGGCCTTTTTTCATAGATTCATATATGTTTCATATATGTAATGCTATTGTCTCCAGCAACAACATTACGATATTAGCAGTCATATTAGCAGCTTATGCATAGGCTATACACACACACACATACATATATATATATATATATAATGAAACTGGACAGTATATATACAGTTTTTGCAGCCATATTATTTAAATAACTGTAACAGTGGCTTGTGATAATTAGTAAAATGTTAATGTTTATCAATTTACAGCTTAGAACACTATGGTCATCATAATACATGGGTTTTCATTTTGACAATTATAATAAAACTAAGGAAACACTTGGAAAGAATGTCAATGAAATACATTTACAACTTATTCCACATTTTTATTTTGTAAGATCGAGAAATAAAAATGCTTAATACTAAGTTTTATTTGATATATATTCAATGCTATGTTTGATTTGACATATTCAATACAAATACAAACATAAAAAATACAAAAGAGTTTTTATAAAATAATCTTTTCAATAGATAATATTAATAATAACGGTAATATGTTATACGGCAAATGGGAGTAAAGCGTTTTTGCAATTTCACAACAACTTACAATATTTCTGTTGCATTCTTTCCAGGCTGCCGCAGGTATACTGTGTTACATTGGGGCCTACGTTTTCATCACGTATGATGATTACGATCATTTCTTTGAGGATATCTACACCTTCATCCCAGCTATGGTGATAATTGCTGTGGGCACGCTTTTGTTTGTCATTGGTTTCATCGGATGCTGTGCCACCATTCGAGAAAGCCGCTGTGGCCTGGTGACGGTAAACTAGAATACCATACCGTAAATTTTTCACATACATAGCTTTGATGATTTTTCATTTAGCATCTTTCCTGATTGTGTTTGTCTGATGATTCTACAGTTTTCAGCAGTGCTGCTACTGGTGTTTGCCACAGAGGTTGTCGTAGTGGTGCTAGGCTATATTTACAGAGCCAAGGTAGGAAATAATTAAATAACATGTACATGTGCTTGAAAGAGGCTAATATTTGTCATTGATAAAACATTGACACATCTTTTCTTTTTCTCTGAAAGGTTGAGGCTGTAGTGAATCACTCTATTCAGAAAGTATATAATGAATATAAAGGCACTAACACAGATGCTCCCAGCAGGGCCATCGACTATGTCCAGAAACAGGTAAGACCATCAGTTACTTTTTTTCATTATTGTCTTTACTCCTCTCCTCTCAAAATCTTTCACTTTTAGCTCCACTGTTGTGGCATTCATAACTACTCTGATTGGATGAATACTCACTGGTTTATTGAGTCCAAAAACAACAGTGTTCCAGTGAGCTGCTGCAAGCCCAGCATCAGTAATTGCACTGGGACCTTAATGAGACCAGGAGACCTTTACCCAGAGGTAATAGCCTCAAACACATTCTTCAAACCTGCAGTCCAAGACTATTAAACGATGGTCTAACTGAACTTCTTGTTACAGGGCTGTGAAGTTCTTGTAGTAAAGAAACTCAAGGACATTATGCTGTACGTCATACTGGCAGCATTAACGTTCGCTGCCATACAGGTAATAGTCCATTGCTTTTTTTGTACAGTCAAATTAAGTAGTCATTTTGACACTTCAGCAGTGGTCTGTGTGATTTTAACAGTAAATACGAGAAGTGTGAAATAAAAGAACCAGCACATAAAATGTTTTACTTTGAAACAAGCCTAATCTTAACTTGGCTACTCAACAAATTAAGAAATATATGAAATATACTAAATATTCATTTGAACTTTAATTATTTTCGTATCTTACCTTGATATTAGATTAAAGTTCCTGCTGAGAAATTACTAGTCCATTACAATACGAAACAATCAGCTTTGCAGCATAGGTAACAGAGATGCTAGATACCGCCACTTGCGGATTTGTGTGAGACCCGTGGGTTTGCGAGACATGAAAGTAGAAAACACTGTAACACGGAACTGAAACGTTGGAGACAATTTTTCATGAGACCAGAAAAACAGTCTGAAGCCTACGCTCAGACAACGGTGAATATTAGTCTGCGTTCCAGACGAAGTGTGTGAAAACTGGATTTGATTTTCCCACTTACAAACATTGTATGTTGAATTTCATTAGAAAAAGTGCTCTCTGCAGAGCCAGTGAGAAAGTCCTTACTGCTGAACACTAGGGGGCAAGGTTGGATCCAGATTCAACTCCTCCCACCATACAGTACATGTGTCTAAACCTACCCATCTTCACGCCCTGTTCCCTAAACTCACTCATCTCCACCACCTGGATATGGAGCCAACCTTGATCAACCCCTGGATCTTATGTTCTGCAGTGAGAGGCTACTTGAGTCAGTGGACGGAGCTTGACCTCCAGCTGCCCCTCTCTGGATCCTATTACTGGTCCGGCTCTTACCATTACCCTGTTCCTAAACATGACTAGATCTAGCTTCACCCATTGGGTGTGCAGAGGTCCACCCATTTGGCCCATTATTTGGATCTGTAGTGAGCAGGACTCGTCTAATCACAAGCTCATTCACAGATTTGCAGCACAAGATGGTGCTATTACTCTCAGTGTGTGGCGCTGTCTTTAAAAAATGTATCTTATTAACTGCAGGGTATATAACACATGAATATAGAGTTTGTAATCTTTTATCAAGAGCTGTGCTCATTAGCATCTTGGAAATTATGTCAAATGACCCTTCTTACCAATCTATTAATTATTAGGAGGTATAGGAATATAGAGGGGGTGTCTCAATCACAAAATAATTACTGTGGACTTGAATGTTCGCTCCTTAAAAAAATCCCTCAATGCACTACGAAAACCAGGGAGAATTGTATCGGAAAATATATATATATATATATATATAACCATCCTGATGTTAACAAATAATGCAGAATATTTCAAATATGTTCTTATTATATTTCCAGAGATCATCCTCAGTGTAATTGTAAGTTTTGGTGATTGTGTCCTGTTCTCTGCACAGATGCTTGGGCTGCTGTGTGCGTGTGTGGTCCTTTGCCGCAGAGGTCACGACCCTGCCTATGAACTGCTTATCAGCACGGGTATAGATGCCTAAGTGGTACTGCATGGCATCATGGGAACGGCTGGTCCTCCCAGCCAGTGTACTGTACATATTTAAACTGAATCTAGCTACCACTTTTCTACACTAGTATTAAAACCATTATCTTTGTTTGACATCGAATTAAAGCTTTTGACAGCTTGAATAGCTTTAGTTGTGAAGAAAGTGTTCCTAGAAGTATTGAATTGTTTCTTTATTTACAGCACTACTGATATTTGCTAGAGTCTGATGAGCAGAAAATAATCTTTCAGTTGTTTATTATATTGTGAATATTTTACACTAATTGATTTCATGTGTCATGGTAATGCGATATTATGTGTTATTAAGTGATTGTTAGGCCAAAGACCGAAGTCACTGGTTGACATAGTGCAGATATTTCCCTTATTAACAGTAGGCCTATGTATTATAGAAGTAATACTGAGTTATGATGAAGAAGAAAGATTGTTTTAAATTTAAATTATTTTCTGACAAATTTCCTTGTCGTAGTCACGTCATTTTGAGCTCAACTTCAGAGAAATATTGCTACAAAGGGTTTAAACTAAATCAGTACTTTTAACTTTTGCAGCAGCATTAAACTTGCAATTAAAACAAGGTCACATAACATAAAGCGTGAATTACACATCAGTCCAGTTTTTGGCTTAAAACAATCAAAAAACAATCAAATCTTAAAACAATATTAAAACAATCAAAAAAGGTAAGTCTAACAAATTAATTTATTGTATTTCAAATAAAGAACTGAACATTTGCAGATTCTGTAAAATCGGTTTATTATAAAAAGGCATTTTTTCCTGGAAATCTTTGAATCTTAAAATTGGTGTTGAATGCCAGGGGGAAATGGTTTAAAAAAAACTTGCATGTAACACTGCTGTTTTCACATGGAAGTGTTACTCTTAAAAGGTCACTGACATAAATACTCAAACTTTTCATTGTAGCATGAAAACACTCATGTTTTCACATTATTTGATAAATTCATGCTTTTAATTTTTCCCAGCAGAAGTATAACAATTACTAATGCAAAGTACCTACTGTAATGTATGTTTATCTGGGTCAGTTCAATAAATCACTTCAATAAAAAGGTTCCATCGAGTGATTGCTTTTTTATGTATTATATTGCACATTAAGATTTTATGTTCATTTATTTTTAAGCTCTGTTCATTCAAACACTTTTACTCCAAAAAATCTAAAAATAAATACATTTTAAATAAAAAATAAATAATGTTTTTACCTATTGCACATACTTTAGTTCCTCTAAAACCAATTGAAAAAACAAACACAAGCTGTCTGAATCAGTCTTACATTTATTATTATTTTTTTTAATTTATTTATTACATTTTATTAAAATGACCAGTGTGTCTATATAAACTGCAATGCAGTGATGTTGCAACCTGATCTCACAAATTCTGTGTAGGAGCACAGAGTCTTAACTCAAAATTCCATGCTAGTGTCATTTGTGATGGGCTCACAGAAAAGATACTAATGTAAGTCAGTGACAGGCATCAGCACCTAGCCCCACATTTACCCTAAACCCACAGACAACATAAACATGCTGAAAAAACCCACAAACAACATAAAAGTGCTGAAAAGCACATCAATATAACTTCTAAAAGCACTGAAAATCTATCTCTCTCTCACCAGAACGCACTAAATGTATACAGCTTGTTTCAAAATGCAAAGCAATGCATCATCAGGCATTTTTCATGTACACATTGACCTTTTTTTATCGTTAATAATTAAAAACATAGCATATACTGTAGAGACATACAAAATGCATAACCCAAGCACTACAGCACTACCTTTAAATAAACTATAGACATTATACAAATCTACTTTATAATCCTATACAGGTCGACTTTGACGTATTTTAAAACTTCCTCAGTCGTTTATATCATGCTGCTCTTTTCAGCTGTTCTGGGGGCGAGAGGAGGGGTGAGGGTAGACAAAACACAAAATACTACATCATTATGACAGTTTCAGTTTTCTACTGGATTAAATGAATGTTAACTTTATTATTAGTAATATATATATATATATATATATATATATATGTGTGTGTGTGTGTGTGTGTGTTTGTGGAATATATACATTTTAATTACATTCATTGTATTAACAACAACAGACACAACTGACGTTTATATGATTTGTTCTTACCCTGTTCATTAATAACATACAAAGTTCAGTTTCTCTGTACAGTCTCTGCTCTCCCACTGTTTAGCTGCCACGTTTCGAGATCCACAGTAAAGGGGACTGGCAGGGCATACCGGCTGCTGGACCAAATTTCCCAGGGGCTCCCCACTGACCCAGAACCAAGAGCCTGCCAAGAAGCGCAGACCTGTCCACACACTCTCGGTTTGCATGTCTGCAGTCTTGTTACTGAATTGGAAGAGATGTAAACTGGTTGGCAGACAGGCCAGGCCAGAGTGATGAGAACTGCAGTGCTCTAAAGCCTCTTCCCATGTCTTCCTCTCCGTGACCAGAATCAGTTCAGGCACCCACACGTAGCAGAAAAAAGGGTACTGCTTATCACAGACAAAGTCGTACAATTCAGCACCTGAACTCTTACAGCAAAAGGCAGTATCTGGGTTGTCTGGTTCACCAGACTTCCATGGCATAGAAATGTCTTTGCTTCCATCACTCCACACCCATTGGCCGTCAGCAGAGGGCTTGTTCAGTCCGATCCAGCTTTGTGTGCTACCTGCTTTTTGATCATTTGAATCGGTTTTGAACCTTTCAAGCTCCTCTTGGCTGTCTATGGTGGACAGGTCGGCATAATTCTCTCTGCAAAACTTTTGAGCTTCGCTCCAAGTCTTGGTGTTAGTAATAAAAATGTGTTTCCTGATCAAAGATAAAGTCAGCTCACAATGAGCTGACAGGAAAAGAGCAACCAATGCAATCTTCATCTCTTCTGCTCAAAGAAAGACGGTAAATACAATCGTGAGGCAGGCTCCATAAATATATATAAATGCAAACTTGCAATTTGTTAGTCGGCATTGTATGCAAACATTCACTTTGAGGTCAGATGAGACAAACAAGAACAAAGACTGTAATGACTGTCACGCACACTCAGATCTTTATCATGACAGTCGGTATAAAGATTCCTTAATACAGCAATTAAAGAAATAGCTCACAGAAATTTAAAAGAAGAAAAAAAAAAAAACGAAACGAAACAAACATTTTCAGATTCAATGTTTTTCTTCTCCTTTCCAAAATTCAATTTGTCCAAAATATCACAGAAAACAAACCAAGAAAAGGAGTATTACGAATGACAGAAACTGAGGCTTAATAGTAAATGATTCAATCACAAAACAGCAACTGTGACAATAACAGGAATCTTTATTTTAAAATATGGGTGTAACACACGGGCACGTGCGGATCCATGTGCAGCTTTTATTGAAGTGAGGTCGTACCGGCAGGGTCGCAATCACAGGCAGACAGTAACAAGGCAGGCTAGGCAAGGATCGTGGTCACTAAACAGGCAAGATGGTCAAGGCAGGCAGCAAACAATCAAAACGAGACAGAACGTGTCTTCTCCTGGCCGTGACACAGATGCAACGCACAGATACTGTGCATGGATCTCCTGGCCATGATTCAGGGCTTGGACCCGACAACAGTTCTCTTGGCCGTGACTCGGACATCGGCTCTCCTGACCGTGATTCGGGGCTGGGACTCGACAACTGGAATCCGCGAGTAACTGCATCGGCACTACTGGCCGAAACTCAGCCACAGCTGATATCTCCAGGTGTTATACAATCACTGGCAAAACCTCTAGGGTGTTATCAGAGCCGGTTCGTGTCGAGGCTCTGAAGTGATAGTACTGGCAGGTGCGGTTTTGGGTGATCAGTGTGTGCCATAGGCGGAGCTTCAAATTTTTGCCTGGGGGGGCACCTACCGGTAGACCAAGAACTCAGTTTTTTTTTCTTTTACATAAAGCATACCATATTATCCACTTTCAATTAATTGTAGCCTTTACAATTTATTCTTAAATAAATATGCATTTAAAATTAACAATGACTGGTAGGCTACACAAATAGTGGAATAAAAACTTACATCTTACCTAATGTAGAAGAATCTGTCCCTTTTTCTGATTCGTGTAGATGTCCACTAACTTTGCAATCAACTCGTTATCTATGTGCAGTTGGGAAATATCGGAAAATCGGTCCTGAGTTTGCCTGTGCATCTTTGCAATATTTGCAAATATAATCTGACGACATATTTAATTAAGGACATATACAAATCGTGTAGGTTACTATAAAGTTTACTCTTCTCTTCTCCCCGTTCACCAGAGACTTAATTTAACGTGTTTCAGGAGGAGAGGATGAATTTAACGTTACGTGTTGTAAATCCCACAGCTCGGATTCAGCGCGAAATAACACGGCGCCCATCACCCGGTATAGAGAACTAACATGGTCATTATAAAAGTGTTTAAATTACCAAATACATTTACTTGCACAAATTTCAAATTTGGAATATAGAATATTTCATAATATAGTCAGTATCTTTGTTAATATTAATAATAAAAAAGGAAAAACAAAATTAAAACGATCCATGTGTCACACAGCGCTATTGTGACTGACAAGACACGTCGCCATGGAAACAATAAGGCTAAACGTTCCAAATTAATGGTAGCCTAAAAAAAGTCTCAACTAGAATATTTTAAACTCACGTGTAAAAGTGTTCATTAAATTAACTTAGCCATAACTTACTCATTTAAATTATATGATAATGCAAATAAATTGAGACAATGTGGGGGGAAAAATATTCATGTTTGACAAAATTGATTGCCTCTGCTCAGTGGTCTTGCGCTTCTGTAAAAAACACTTCATTTATTAAAACTTAGATTTCTAAATTAATTCTGACTTCTACCTCGTTTGAATCTGACTCCAATTTTTAAGTTTTATGAAATTCAAATGACAATAGTAAATAAGTGCTGATCTTAAAGTTAGTTGTATCATAAATTAGAGACCTGATTATTTTGGACGAGCTATACTTCCAATTATTCGTTCATTGGGAACCTAATGTCGTCTGAGTCTGGCGTCGGCCGGAGCGCCAACTCATAACACAAAATCGCCAGCCTGATAATTACTCGGAGGTTGGAGGGGACTAATATCTTCTTTTCCAGCCGCCTACTGCTTGCTTTTGCAAATAATATAGTTTACTTAGTCTTTAACTAAATTTATTTACTCTTTATTTACTTTTTAAAATTTATTTCTTCTTGTGATTTTCTTCTTGTGTTAAGATATACAAAATTGGGATTATGACCAGATACAAAACTATTAAAATTTTTATAACTTGAAGAAAAAAAAAAAAGACCTAATATTGTATTTAAACTTTGTATTTCTATATTAAGAGTTTGATAAGATATTGGTCAGAAGAAAGTACTGTAAGAAAGAAAGAAAGTAAGTCAGAGTCAGGTTTATGTTGTTTCCATGGGATTTTAGTTTGTATTACATTTGTTGCCTGTTCTGTCACTTTCTATGTTGCCACTCATTATTTATCAGATACTGATTTGAATTCCTTTGTTATGGATTCCTTTCACCTGTGCTCCTTGTAGTTTCTAGTTTGTTGCAGTAGCTCCATTCAAGACATCATTCTTTTCATTCTTTTTCCAGGATTGTCTTTGTATTCAAAGCTGTTAGGTTTGCTTCAGCTTGCTCTAGTTTGAATTGGCGTCTTTTGTTTGTTTAAACAAAGTATTCTGTCTGAACCTCCTCTTTCTTACCCTGCCAGAATGTGGTGGATGAATGGAATATTCCCTCAGCAGTTAGTTAACAAAAACTGTCTACAAAGTGGCTCTTACAAAAAAATGTGTGAATAAATGAATTGTACATATATATATATATCCATGTCTGGCTCCACGCTCACTCATTCACAAAGCCCACGGTCACCTATACTTACTATCATCAGCCTCACCTGTTTCAAATCAAGACCTCATCAGCACGCAAGCACACACCAAACTGCATTCCTGGTCCGAGCTCGTCTATGGATGAAGTGGACTCATTCTAGCAGGATCGATATCCTTGACATACTAATCTGTATACTTATATGAACCTTTTCCTTGTCTCCCTGCAGTTTCTATGTCTCTACTAGACTCCTGTGTTCTCCTCCACACAATACAAACCTATTGAACTGTCTATTCCTAAGTTAATTGAACTATTTTGGTTATATTCTCCTCCGCGGATGCAGTTTGTTCACTGCGGTCAGGCCAGCCGCCAAGTCTAAGAGCACAGTCAATCTAGCCGCCACGTTATTTCGGCAGTCGCGCATAAACTGCGTATTACGGTAAGACCGCCAGAGAATACAAACGCTCATAGGGAGAAAACGATTTTTCCTCAGCACACAGTCCGAAACTGTCTGGTGATTTGAATACCAAAATAAAAGCCCTCCAATACCCAAATCGCAAATAGGAGTAAATAATGTACGGTTCCTGCTTACACTTCATATAAAAAGGACAGCTTCCCAAGGGGAAGCTATACAAATAAAATTTCTACATTGCACAAAGCAATTCCACCTCAGATTGAGAGGACACCTTCCCACGGTGTCAGCTGCAAGGTTTCAGGACAGTCTGATGTGTAATTACAAAATAAGAGCCCCCACAACTTTCACATTTGTGTTGTTTTGTGTCTACTTTCATAAAGCTATAAAAATAAAAGTTCTTCATTGCACAAAACAATTCCACCTCAGATTGAGAGGACACCTTCCCACTGTGTCAGCTGCAATGTTACAGGACAGTCTGATGTGTAATTTCAAAATAAGAGCCCCCCAACTTTCATATTTGTGTTGTTTTGTGTCTACTTTCATAAAGCTATAAATATAAGCGGATAGAGCATTCATTAGCTTTTTGCTGAGTAGCCGAGCCGGTGTTCATAGCCCTCCTTGCAGCGGTACAGTTCCATGGCGACGGGACGTGACATCTCCTTTCCCTTGTTCAGGGAACGAGGGTTACAATACGTAACCGAGACGTTCCCTTTCAGTCAGTCATTTTGTCGTCACGTCAGTGAGAAAGCATGGTCCTGATACCGGTTCAACACAGGGAGGCCCAACCCGCAGCTCTGCAGATGTCTGCAAGCGAGGAGCCGCGTGCTAACGCCCAGGACGAAGCTACACTTCTAGTTAAGTGAGCCTGTACACTGAGGGGACAGGGCACACCCTGTGCTTGGTAAGCCAGGGGGATGGCATCCACTATCCAGTGGGCCATCCTCTGCTTGGAGATGGCATTCCCCTTCTGCCATCTACCGAGACAGACAAGAGCTGGTCTGAGGTCCTGAAGGTCTGTGTCCGATCAACGTAGCACCTCAGTGCCCGGACATGACACAGCAAAAGCAGAGTTGGGTCTGCCTCCTCCGAGGGGAGTGCTTGGAAGTTCACCACCTGATCCCGAAAGGAAGTAGTAGGAACCTTGGGCACACAGCCGGACCGTGGCCTCAGTGTTACCTGGGAATCCTCGGGCCCGATCTCAAAGCACGAACTGTCGACCGAAAATGCTTGCAGGTCTCCTACGTTCTTGATGGAGGCCAGTGCGAGCAGGAGCAGAGTTTTCATAGATAGAAATTTCAGCTCAACTGCAAGCAAAGGCTCAAAGGGGGCTTTTTCGGGCCGAGGAGGATTTAACAGTTTGGCCCTCCTGAGGAACCTGATGAACAGGTCGTGCTTAACCACTGACCTTCCATCGATGGGGTCATGATTTGCAGCGATGGCAGCCACGTAGACTTTAAGGGT
>JAUCMU010000125.1:12137608-12153448 GCA_032275025.1 Enteromius treurensis | reverse complement strand
TTCGTCGGTCACCGACGTGACGTCTCCGTTCCCTTCTTCAGGGAACGAGGGTTACAATACGTAACCGAGACGTTTTTTAGCTATTATAAAGAACTCTATTTGACTCTTCACACTAATGACATTTCATAGACAAATAAATTTGTGAAGCAGTTTTACAAATATTAAAATATTTGTCCGCCAAATCAAAGTACATATTATTTTATAGAGATATTTAACAATTACTAATTCATGAAATATCTTCAAAATATATTTCAAGCCTACATTATATATGATTGTGATTGGATTTTATGTATTTAATGTAGACTGAAGCAGATGAATGTGGTTAAGCAGACTAAAGGATTGGAGAAGTGACCCGAGAGAAATCTGACGTTTTTCATGAAGATCCAGTCATGACATTTTTATTTAAAATGACAAGGTCAACCTTTTTTTATTAATTAAATTTTTTTTTTACTAATTTTCATTTTATGTTGATTTTAAGCTTTTGATCAATGTTATTTTTTACTTAACGGTCTGCCACATTATATTTTAATCATTAAAATTAATTGGAAATGTAATTACATTTATACATTTGAATAAATCGTTTTTAAATAATTTCGTATATTAAACTTTCACTGTAAATGGCATAAATATTTTTCATTTGAAACCAATTGAAATATAAATCTTTTTTTACAAGGTTTCTTGTGATCGTTGTGTTATTTCTGATATGTATTTGGAAAGGCGGGCTTCATTTGCTGTGAAAGGCAAAGCTTCATTGTACGTGTGCATGAGTAAAGAGGCTTTATTTCCTCATTGGCTGCTGTTGCACCTTGTTTGCTGATGGCTTCCAATCAGCACTCCACTTTTCACACTTATTAAGCTCATCCATTAACACGTACATATGTAGACTGGCTTCCTCTCCGTCTCTCTACCTCTCTTTTTCACACACACACAAGCCCAGGCTCTCAGTGAGAAGCCACTGAGAAACTGAATCCTGCCACTACAAGATAAGGCAGAATTACTGGAAGATGAACAATATGGCCGTTGTTAAGTGGCTGCCAGCCATCAGAACTACACCCACTGCGGAAAGAGTCCAAGGTAGAGTCCGCTTGAGTGAGCCTAACACTATCGGATGTGAACTCTGACAGCAAGCCTGAAGGAATGCAGCAGTGTAGAGCGTATGTGTGTTTTTGTGCATATATGTGTGTGTGTATGTACACATGTGTCTTGGAGCTGCACCAAGTCAACTGCGCATAGTTAACCTGTAATAGGAGAAGCAGAAGCCTGTCACTTTCCCAAATTGCTACTCAAAAGCTCTGACATGTCAGGTCAGAAACGGTGTTGAGGTACAGGCTGTGGTTTGATGGGTTTGGCCACATTACAATCATCAGGCTGTGTTGCCATTCTGCCGCTCCGAGCTGTCTACACTATAGTCACATTGTCAGAACCCGTACCCTCAGACCATAAGGGAGTGCCAAATGTTATTTTTTCAAAAGCTGTTTTGTGCCAACATGTAGCTAGAGCTTTGTTGTTAATGGTGGAAAAAATTTGGGTTTAAATAACGGCATGCAGCCATGTAACTAGAACCTCTGAATTAGATTAACAGATACGAAATAAATTGGTCTGTTTAGGGGGTGTAAATGTTTGCATCTTGTTCAAAATATGTTTTTTATATTGTGGTCTATGGTAACAGCCACTGTAAGTGAAGTAAAACTTTTTGCACTACAAGCCAGTGCTTTTCGGTTTGTTGCAGTTGTCGTCTTCTTTAGCTTGCTCAGTTGGGGCCTACACTTAATCTCATCAATTTAACTGAGTAATAATTTGAAATTTGCTTCACAGCGACACCATACAAAAACACTGTAAAAAAAAAAACATTGTAAAATCTATTGTGAAAAAACAGCAGCCGTGGTTTCCGAAACGTAAAAAATAAGGTAACAACGTTTTAGGTTTTACAGTTGATGTAAGATTACAGTTAAATGCTGTAGTTTCATTAACTGATGTAATGTTAATATACCAATCTATTAAAGTACTGAAATCTGAAACCTTTGAAATTCACTGATAAGAACCAAATGCAGGTGGTAATGAGTAAGCCACATGATGAACCAAAGCATATCACTAACAGCTTTTAAATATGAACATATATAGAAGGTGCTAATTGTCATTCATACAAGCACTAAACACCATCATGGTGGGACTCATTAAACTGAAATATGCAATAAACATTCATTTAACAACATTAAATGTAACATACAACCCTAATAAACATAACTGATAAGACAAAAATTTGAAAAAACATAGTTATTTCAAAGAAATGTGTGTAATGTAATGCAGGGAATTCTGGGAATGTCCGTTTACGTTTTTTACCTGTAAATTTTACAGGAAATTACCATTTAACAGGTCTTTACCATAGCATTTTCATAGGTTTTTACTGTTAAAATCACAGTAATTTTGCACAGTGCAGGATTGGTTCAACAAAGAACCTTTCAGCAATTAGTTCTTGAAGGAGTCATACAAAGCCAATTTTCCACAAGCTAATATAATTATTTAGGGACTTAATGGAAAGTTTGTGATATAATTTATTTAAAAAAATGTATGTAATGTGTAAAAAATGCTAATTTTCCCCTGTCAAAAACAGCTTCTTCCTCTGCGTCTTCAGTCACTCTGATGACGGGAGTAAATCACTACTGCTATGTTCATTAATACATTCAACAACAAAACACCCTAATCTCTTAGGAGTCTTGCTCATTTTTGTGTCTCGGTCTGATGACGGCTCACTCAGGGCGGTTCAGTCTGTGTGACACGCTGCTGTCAATCAACCATTGTGGGAGTGGCCTCACACCGACATGCATTTGAGAATGGCTTTATTTCAGAAGGGGCAACTTATTTTTATTAAATGAAAAGAAAACTACCTGTGGATCTTTATCATTGTAGGGTGGTTGTGTACACACACTCCCAACGCACATTTCGGTCCAAACAGCTTGAAAAAGTGCATGTACCCCCGTGCGACCCCTTTAACTCTCCAAAAGCGGCAGCTAGTGGCAAATAATGAATTAGCATTTTCACAAGTGGGTGGGCAATATGCTAATATTTCATTTTGAGATCAACATGAAACGGCTTGGGACTCAGTTCAATGATTCAGAATCGACTCTTTCTTTTGAGAGACAATAACTTTATATACAGTGCACTTTCAGATTTAAAACTTTGCAGGATGTTTTTATTCACTTAGAGCTGTGGTACACTGCATGAAAGGTAATTTACAAAAAAAGCATCACTCTACTACTCAAGAGCTTGGCTTTTCCTCCGATGAACATTTTATGGCTTGTTCATTTTGCAGGAAATCTAATGTCGGCCTATTTGATGAGACCTGACATCTCACTTGTTTGCAGACTTTGGTGTCTTTGGAAGCTTCTTTATATTGAGAGCTCTTCTCAAACTCTGAGGTGACACGTGTGGTATTACCATAGTGGATTTAAAATCCTCATTGCCTTCTATGTGAGAGATTCAAGAGATCTCATCTTGTAGATTTTCTTCCTTTCGGTTTGATCTTCCATTAAGATGACTCCACAAATATGTTGTTTTAGAAGCAACGTCTTTGTGTCACACTGGTGCACTGCAGCTTGTGCCTCTTTCCAAATGCAACAGACAGCCATATTTGCAATTTCCGAACTATAGCTCGAGTCTTTTTTGGTTTTTGTTTAGGCCTTCTGAGCACAAAGAAAGCACACGAGAGCCCCAGGTACAACTCTTCTGTTTGCATTTTGCTGCCAAGACATGTTGGGGAAACCACAAAGATGACTGGAAATGTAGAGTTTTACCAGACTCTATAAAATGTTTTCCCTGAAAGGATGGTGTGAAGTCCAGACCTTAACCTCACCTGAAGGGAGTTTATCTCCCTAGAGTCCCACAGTCTGATGCTTGCATTCCTTCTGCATCAGGTCACTATCTTAGTCATTAAGTGATTTATCTTGCTGAACCAGTGCTGGGGAAGCTATATTACAGCTGTAGCTTGTCAAGATACAAGCTACTCAACATTCAGAGTACCATATTTACTGGAAAAACAAGCTGCACACAGAAGAACTGTAGTCTAATACAAAGTGTTTTCAAATGTAATTTCATCTAAATACAAGTCAACTCATATAACTCATATAAGTTGTCAGATTGTTAGTAATTATTGTTAGTAATATGTAGAAAGTTAGTAATGCTGATATACATATGTTGTACACAATATGTTCTGTGTGTGTGCCATTTTGTGTGTCCTCTAAATGCATGATGTTGCAGAACATTTCTGTAGGGTAAGTAGAATAAGACTTACTTGCAAAGTTTCTGATAGTCAGTATGTTGGATGTTGTGGACCCATAACAATAAAGTGTTAGAAGATATTAAGCATACATGTTAAATACCTGTGTTGTAAACTATAAGTGTTGTATTTGGTTAGCTACTGTAAACTGACTTTAGCTTTCTCAACCAAATTCTCATCAAACTAGTAGCAGTAACAGTAGTTTTGAAAGCATTTAAAGGAATGATGCATGATATTTGCATGATGGGTTTTGTGGTATGTTTCAAACCTAATGCTGTGATGTCACTGCATTTCCAACTTCTCATCTCTTAAATTGGCAAGAAAATGACCACTGGACTGGATATGAGTCACATGTGGTTTCCTCTTCAAAATGTTTGATTAGATTGAAAACTGATCTGTAACATGGCCGTGCTCTTCTTTAGTAAGGCTAGTAAGAGTAACAGTTCGGTTGTGATGCGTACTGAAAGAAATGGAGCCTGACTGCAGTGTAATGGAAGAAAGTACATGCAGTGTTATCACTTTCCAGACATAGTGGTGTGCTGTGTGGGTAGATGATGCTTTGGCTTCTCTCTTCAAGGGCTGTCTGTGAAAGGCAGCTGATTCAGATCATGGCTGCCTATTTTTCAGTCAACTCGCCTTGAGAGTGGCATGTATCAATAACAAAGATGGCCGCTTGCCTGGCTCTTGACCCTTGACGCTACAGAAGTGTAAACATGTCTACATCCCAATTGTGATAAGATCCAGTCCACAAAATTCTCAAGCTCCATGTGCGTCCAAATTTTCTGAGCTGGTAAGGATCGTTGAAGATTTTTATTTTAGAAAATGAAATTTGCTTTGTCAAACAAAAAAGAATCTATAAAAATCAAAGCTACTAGGACTTCAACAGCTGATCAATAGAATTTGGTGGAGAGAAAAATCAATAAATGGAAAGAGCTGACCAATAATAATGCTATTATCAGTTAGTCAGGTCTGGCTCCTATATTTTAAATGTTTAGATCCAATACATATAAATACTACATTTCATTTAGCATTACTGTATGAAAGTGAGCGTTGGATAATATATGAAATGTGGCTTTTTAACCAATTACAGCTACAACATGTACTTTTGAGAAGGAATAACAACTTTTTTTGTGGGAGTTTGTTTTCATAACCTCAGCAAATGTGATTCCATATTTTAGAAATGAAACAAGACTGAAAAAAAGTTTTGCTCTTGCTGTGTTGGTTGTGGTTCGACTATGATGTCAGCTAAAGAATTTTCTAAGGGTGGTAAACTGTTGATTTACTAGTTTGTAGTGTTTGAAAAGTAGTGTCAAAAGGAGAAGACATCGCATGGAGGTGATAACAATGGACAAATCTTTTGGGAAAATTGAAATCTTTGTAACAATCGTGTATTTTAGAATGTGGAACTAAAATAATGTCATGTGAACATGTGAAACTAGCTAATGTCTCAAAGAGTTCAAACTTCTACGCTGCAGAACATTAATGGCCAGAAAGTTCCATAAAATGATTTTTTCCTGGACATAACACCACATTTTGTTCTAGACAGTGTTTATGAAAGGCCTGAGTTGATGTGAGTGATTCTTCTCAGATTTTGGGGCTGAACATCTGCCAGTACCTTCTTTGGAAGTGCTCTTAAACAGTAACCAGTGATTGTGCTGAGACAGCACTTTTACATCTGGGCAGAACCATACCATGATATCATACTTGGAGAACAGCTAATGTGCTTTGGATGCACCGATAAACTAAACGCTCGAAATATATCTACTAGTGATAAATAAGCTACTTAAAAGGTTCAACCCAAAATACTTGCAAAAGGCCTTCAGAGCAGGAAGTTGATATAACAAAGGAAGATTTATCCAAAATTTCATTCGACAAAAGCGAACATTCGGAGATTGAGTTCCCACTGGGTTCTGACCTGATGGAACTTCCCATCAGGAAACTCTTCAGCTAAAATAAATTTCCCAGTTTCCCTCTGCTAACAGCTACTGACTTCCCCACATCAAAAAGCTTTTGTCTTTTGGCCATTAATTCCAAAAAGTTTTGTTACTTGCTCTAATTTTAGACCAACGTGTAGTGGTCACTATTGCTGAATATGTGTGATGGGCCACTTTTCTGTTTAATCTGTTATTCTTCAACTAAAGCAGTCGATAGAACATGGATCCTGGAAATAAGTAACTAATCGTTCAAACATTTCCCTCAGCTTTGTTAAAACAATCTCTCCAAATAGTTTACTTCTCTAAGTAGGTCTAAGTGGATGTACAGATGCAATTTTTTGTATCTAGCAATGAGGCCATTGTCATATTAAACAGTCAAACACAGACACGTTTAGTGAAGTAACGTGCAATATTTAAAACAGACTTTTATTCAGGGCAGCATAAATGCTTCATTGGCAACAACGCTTAAAAGTAGACTAGCGAAATAGCATAAACATATTCTCTATTCAAATGGACATAGGCACAGTTTGCTCAGATTATTTAGCAGAAGAGCCGATTTAGCTGTTTTTTGGGTGGCTGAAAAGCTAATCTTTGTTTTCTTAGTCTATGGAAAAGTTCTCTCTGTGAGAGCATTGAAAAACACGGCCTCGTGTCACTTTGTGCTCACTTTTTACTTCATTTCCATAGATTTATTTTCGTTTGTATCGTGAGATAATGTATAGTCTGTTTGTCATAGATGCGTGTATTGCGATAATGACTGGCTGACTGTACATTATCACATGCTTACTGAGTGTCTTGAAGGTGTTGATTAGTGTTTGATCTCTACAAAATTATACTCAATTTATAAAAATACATTTTTCCATTAAACTCATGACTGTCAAGCATCAAACACATTGTGGGAAATTGTCAGGAAAGTGAGGCTCCATAGGTTCACTTGTAGCACCTGTACTGTAAGTGGACATCATTGCATTAGTGAGATTGGATCTATTTTTAGAGTTGTTCTTCATTGAAGGTCATTCATCTCGCTATAGGGGAGTCTTAGTGACCATCTGCATCAGTTGAAGCTCATCTTTCCTCTCTTAAAATGTCAAGTGGCTGTGACATTTCTGGAAATTATCCGATTGAGTGAGAACTTTTGTGGACTGAATGTGAGATATGAAGTGCATACTAAGTTCTATAGCAAAGCACCATAGTCTAATAACACAATGTATGTTCCACAACGTTCCATGGAGAGCAACACCATGAATTTTCTTCTGAAACTGTACACTCAGTTCTCATCTCACTCTGAGTTCGATTTGAGTGTATTCATTTTTTTCAGTTTTCCGCCCTGGATTCTGTTTTAGAATATCTTATTTTAAGCCGAGAGCCGGTCGTAATAGCAACAGTTGCAATCGGTGCTTAAAAATGTTCTCTAATCCTTTTTGAAAATGTATATTTATGTCTCTGACAGGGACCAGGCTCATGTTAGTGGATGAGGCTCAGGGATTTATGGGAAATGATTTGCTCAGCGTGGGTGTCGGTTGAAAGCTCAGAACTATCTGAGACAGGGGAGGAGAGGTGGGCTTTAAATCCGAATGCCATCGTGAGGAGCCTTTTATCTTTGAAGACGTTTCCTACGGTGGAGCCCGTTCATAGAGCAAATGAGAGACAAATTTGGTTAAAGCCGTACTCACCTTGTTGTTTTAAACGTCTTTTCAGGAAAAGTATGTTTTTGCATGTTTACAGTTGTGAAGATATCTGCCAAAGTCTTCAAATAGTAATATTTTAATTTCTAATGCAGGTGGCCATCCACTTCATAATTCATAGTATAGTTTTGTATTCAGAAAATATTTCCCCTGTTCTCTGTCTATTGAGTTATAGTAATAGCATCAACATACCTTAAAATATTAAGTTGGAAAAATTGTCCATTAACAATTGCATATGAGTTGCTTGTTTATGTGTGAGTGTGACGTGAAAAGCTACAAACACACTCTCGATCTGATGATGAATCCAGATTATTCTCAGCACATGTTTGTGCTTATACTACACACCCAAACCATATGCAGTAAAGGCACTACCTCATAAATATGAATCTTTTAAGTAAAGGCAATAATGGCATTCTTTAAACCAAACTGAGCAGCAACTACCAATCATTAATCGAACTCTTATAGTCACTTGTTTTTTCAATTTCTAATAGCAGTCTAAAAATACATATTTTGGCTTGACACTTTTCATGTTTCCAATGCCACTGGGACTCGGATTTTTCCCTAAATTTAGGTTTAAATTAAAATATAAAATTTTAAATTTAGGAGTGCTAATTTATTGGTGAATACTTTTTTATAACATATGTTTGTAGGTTCTACTCACAAAAGTGCATATTTACGCACAGTTAGTAAATGAGACACATTTGCACATGCACAGATTTCTAATTTAAAGTGTCAGATATGTAGATGTGAACAGCTCCGTTCTGTATAGTTAGTTTTGTGCAGTTACAAGTGGAGGCTGGCGTCGCAGTGAGCTCCAAGTGCCCCTGTGAAGTCCATCTGGCTGTGTGCTTAGCCTCGCTCTCATCCACAATGACATTCGCTGTGATTAATTCTGAATCCTGCATTGAGAGGAGTTTGCTTACCAGTCAGTTGATATAGGGGATTTATAGAAGAGATCACAAACTGCTAAATGTTCTCAGAGCAACATAAACTAGCAGTTTGAACTGTTTAGCTTACCAAAGAGCCTGGATGATGAGCCTGCATTTGATGCCTCACTAGATATGCGTACTGTAGTCTCAGCCTAAAATGGCTGTATTTGTACATTTTTATTCAAAGCAAAAGTGAAAGCAATTTTACAATATTTTTAATACAGAGAGCACACCCTAAACTTCTATTGGCTGGTCAAATAGTTTCATCCTTATGTTCTTTAAAGCATGACAAAAGCTGTTCTTAAATGCATCTAATATGCTTGAATTTTCTTTTATTTCATTAATATGATCTGAGAGTTTGTTTATAAATATATATATAATTTATTTTTCAAGATTGAAAGTAAACTGTAAGTGCATATCCAGTAAGTAATCACAAAAAACCATTAACAGTATTCAAAGACATATGGCTTCAGTGTCTATCCCTTGATGCTTCAACTCAGTAAATCAAGGTCTTGGACTTGCTCGACATGTTGAGAGGGCACGATTTGTCTAAAGGGCACATTTTGGCAGGCAGGCTGTGTATTCAAACAAACAGGCGGCCAGACAGGCTCCCAGCCTGGAGGGACAAGATAGCAACCATAACATTTACTGGAATCAGTAAATGTGTATATTTAGACCAACGGCAGTCATTTGGTCAGTTTTGGACACTACCTGTTGGCTCTGTACCTGCCATTGAAAGAAGTCCAAATCCCTGAACACTTTAAACTGTATCAGCCTTTTGGTAAATTAGGGACACGGATTGGCACAGGTCCCCACATAAGCAGGAATGACACAGTTAAAAAAAACACACGCAAAATGCATATGAGTAATTTTACCATTTAGGTCAGGTTCTTTGGAGCTTCCCGGGGAATTAGCCTAGTCCTTATTAAACATTAGATGCTAGTGATCTCACCCAAATTATAATGAAATGGGTTCAGATCAGGCAATGATTTTTTTTTTTTAATTCAGGGATCATTGAACCACATGGCTGTACCTCAAGTGATTTGTACTACTAGTATTGGTCTGCTTAATGTTATATTTAAGCGGAATAGGAGATATTCTGTGACAGGGGATTAGGGAATTGGGGACAGATTTATTTCCCCACACCCATAGTGCAGCAGGACAAATGTTGAGGCGCATTCAGAAAGCCTCTGCTGAAATGATTGATCCAGAAACTGCAACCTAATTGAGCCGATGAGAACAGTAATGTCCCAAAAACATAAATATGCATAAATCAGTATTAAAATGCTCTTAGTATTGCTTTAGGCACTTAAACTGAAATAAAATACTGAATTTGAATGTGGAAAATTCCTGCTTTTACCACTGAAGTTCGGTCATATAGCACTCTGTGATGCAGTGCTTTGTAAATTATTTCCAAATAGCCAAAATGGAAAAGCTAAAATGCATTTGCGCACAAAAAGTATTCTTGTAGAAATTTACATTTGAACCACTGATGTCACACGGATTATTTTAACCATCTACTTGCTACGCTTTTGAGCTTTGAGTATCCTTGCTGTCAATGGGAAGGTCAGAGAGCTCTCAGAATTCATCAAACATATCTTCATTTGTTTTCCAAAGATAAACAGAGGTCTTACATGTTTGGAACGACATGAGGGTAAGCAATTCATGATTGACATCAACAATTTTCATTTTTTGTTGCAAGTTGCTAGAAGCTATTGTTTTAGTATTGTCACTATCATAGTACAAGGATTTCAAGAGTATTGTTCGTTTATTTACAGCAAAGAGAGACAACAGAGCAGCAGTTGGTACAGGCTGCGTCAATAAATGCAGTTTAACTGAAATAATGTCAACACAATTGATTCTTTAGCTGAGGCAAATGCTTAAACGCAATAGTGCCTCTGCAGCTAGAGATTGATTATCTCCTGCGACTGTTGCCCTTCCTGCGGATTTTGAGAAAGAAGTGATAACCCAGACTTGAAAAGATGAATGATAGGGAAGTTAAGCTAAGAGATTTGGAAGCTAAGATGGAGATTTAGGAGGGGAAAGTGAGACTGAGAGAGTATGATCTGCAGATATAAGAACGATTGTGGGTGCTAGCTCATGCCGAGTTTTGCTGAGGTAAGCACACTGCGTAAATGGATGGGACAGAGGGGGCATGGAGGGATAGATGGGTACAGGCTTATGCCAGGCCGTAGAGTTACCGCTCCGATCCGTTTTTTCTGGCCGGATATTTAAAAACAACTACTGCATCCAGACAGTATATCCAAATCTCCCCTGCCTGATTCATCAATGTTTGTTCTGTCTCTTGTACCGGGTACAACTTAAAGCCCAACAGATATCCAATCATGAATGGGTGATTATTTTGCACTGACTTTTGGTGGCAGTACTAAAGGGCTTTAGCAGGGAGACAAAACTGCACCAGGCCACGTCATTCCTGGCAAAGGATCTCCTTTCTGCTCTGGTGGGGGCAACCGGATTGCCGCAGTGGAATTTTAATACCCTGCAGGCATCAATCAGTCGCAATAGAGCTTGGTCCATTCCACCTGCGTTTGCTATTTCCTGTTTCACTTCTTGGTCATGAATTGGTGTTTTGGAAAAGAATGCTATTTGGACTTTTTTTATATAATTACCAAGAACATATCAGATGCTGACCCCAGCCATAAATATACACAATGTGGTCTTTTTTTCCAAGGATGCAGCCAAAAGTTAAATTAGCGGTGGTTGCGTTAACAGAGTTTCACATTTGCAGACCGTTGCATTATTTTCGTTTCAGAACGTCCTTATGAGGCACCATTCTCATTGAATTCAAGTGGATTCTCTGACACAGCATAAGTATAAATAAAAATAAATGTCTTGTGGCCTAACCATTAAGTTAAAAATAAAAACACATTTTCTTTACATCACGGATGCATCATTTCCCCCAACAGTTTCACATTTATTTAAATAAAAAATAAAAGACTTTTTAATTATTAATTCATACATATTATTCATGTTTGAGGGGAGGAATTTAATAATCTAACCTTTCCTTGCCATTAAGAGGTCAAAGATTTTTTTTGGTATGCTTACAAAAATGACTAATTTAACAGGCATAAACAAATATTAACTGACCCGGTGTGAAATAGTTCATAAATAACATAGAAGTTGATTAAAAAGGTTCTAGATTAATAATGATCAATAATAGATTCTGAACGTGTCTTTGAGAGAGAGCCATGGTGGACCTTGAAATGTATTCTTCTAGCCTGCAGAGCGGATAACAAGCATGTCAGAAACTGAGCCAGCGTAAGGTCTGCACTAGGTACTTTTGGTCTGTCATCAATGGGATAACAGAATGAGACAGGTTTTCAAAAAATGAGAGTGTTAACCTTCCTTTTGGTGACACGTTGAGCCAGCATGAGGTTACATAAACCAGGACTTCCTCGTTCCTTTTCATAAGTTGAGAAAAATTAGATAAGTTACTGATTCTTTTGTTCACATTTTTCCATCTCCATAAAAGCCAGCAGTGTTTTTTTGAATTGTTTGAACAAGAAAATGTCTGCCAACGTTGAAGCCTTTCCTTGTCCGGGAATAAAAACGCCACAGTGGATGTCTCACCTTCATTCCAAGAGTTAAGATCTGTGATTTGATGCGGCTACTGGAGTCTAGATAACTGTCCTTGCTAAATTTAGCTGTGAGACGACTGGGACAGTAATTGAAAACGGAAAAGGGATGCTGCATTTTTTTTCTTCTCAATTTGAATTCAATCTCTGATCACCTTTCTAGATAAAAGTATACCTAATGATAAAAATAACAAAGGATTGACCCAGACATACACAGTTCTTCTCAACTGGTTTTTTATGTGCTCCCTTTAATTTCACAGCCTGACAAGCAAAATCATATTTAATATAATCTTGCTTTTGATGTTTTTTTTTCATGACTTTTCGTCTACTTAAAGCCAACCAACAAAGAACCAGCAAATTGCTGTTTGACGTACTCTAACCCATGTGTGGATCCCATAACAAATCCCTCTTGTGATGAGAAACCTCATTACCGATCCAGTCCTGAGAAATAAGGATGTTTCATTTAACCCAGTTTTTAGACCTACAGGGCCTGAGATTAGTAGTCAAGTCCGTCCAGATCCATTTTCCCTTAGAAATGGGTCTGGAAGCTTCTGTGGGTGTTTTGCGTGGATAACAGGATTTGCCCCTGTGATCACAGCGCAGAGTTGGACAGAATGGAGTGTGAATCTCTCCAACTCCTACTGACGGCACTGGTGACATATTTCTGAGATTTCAGTGCCCCAGAAACACATGAACATCATAGTAGTGCAAAATCAGAGTTGATGTACAGGTGCTGGTCATATAATTAGAATATCTTAGAAAAAAAAAGCTGATTTATTTCACTAATTCCATTCAAGAAGTGAAACTATGTATTCATTCATTCCACACAGACTGAGATATTTCAAGTGTTTCTTTCTTTAAATTTTGATGATTATAACTGACAACTAATGAAAACCCCAAATTCTGTATCTCAGAAAATTAGCGCACATTCATAGAGCGGAATACTGAGCAGAGCGTCACACATTGAGCAGTGCGCTTAATACTGTCGAGTGGCCTAGGGGTCGCGCCCACCAGTTTGCGAAGCACTGCCTTAACCCCATAGAAAATCTACAGGCTTTTGTGAAGAGGAAGATGCGATATGCCAGACCCAACAATGCAGAAGAGCTGAAGGCCACTATCAGAGCTGAGAAGTGCCACAGACTGATCGACTCGCATTGATCATCATGCATTGCTGCAGTAATTCAGTCAAAAGGAGCCCCAACTAAGTATTGAGTGCTGTACATGCTCATACTTTTCAGTTGGCCAAGATTTCTAAAAAGCCTTTCTTTGTATTGGTCTTAAGTAATATTCAAAGATATTGAATTTGGGGTTTTCATTAGTTGTAAGTTATAATCATCAAAATTGAAAGAAATAAACACTTGAAATATGTCAGTCTGTGTGGAATGAACGTATACATTATACACGTTTCCCTTCTTGAATGGAACTAGAGAAAGAAATCAACTTTTTTGAAGATATTCTAATTATATGACCAACTCTGGATATATGCTCAACAGAGACTTTTATGGAGGTGTTTAGTAGTGATGCAGATCGAAACCGAAATGTCTAGACTTAAACAGAAAGTGGAATTTCCCTTCTTTGTAATACCATCAATTCTTTATATGGTGTGGTTTTAATTTAGGATATTTCAGATCTTAAATATATATATAGATATATATTGGTCTTACTTTATATTAGGTGGCCTCAACTACTATGTACTTACGTTTAAATAATTTGGTATTGCATTCATTTTGTACATGTTTTTACAGTTAGTAATTTTCTGTTGTTTAAAGTACTCTCATTCTGATGACTAACAAATCACAGCACATATAATTTGAAGTGTAGTGCTTTATTGATATTACATATTTGTACATATTTGCATCATCATCATTACATTGTTACAAATGTGTAAGCACAAATGTATTTGAATAAATGGCACACGCGTTTCAATAGAAATGACTGTAAAGTATATCCTTGCCAAAGCATTATGATACATTCCCGAAAACACTACAAGCCTTTGGATACAATAAATATGAAGTGCAAATCAACAGATCTTCAAAATAAACAAATTAGCTTGATCTGAAGCTCTGATTAATTTTGAAATGAATGTTAGGGCAGCAACACGTAAGGAGAGGGTTTTCCAAAAAGCCCTGATGAATAGACTTGGTTGGCAGGCATACAAAGAGTTTTCCAACCTGTTCTCTCTCTCGCTCTCATTCACCATCTCGGCCTGTCTCTCTTTCTGTTTCCTTTTCATTTTGACTCTGTTTCTGTGCTTTCCCAGGCTCAGCCCTTGCTCACCGCCATGCTTTTTTGAAATATACATGTTCCTGTCAGTCTGGACAGGAGTAAAGTCAGGAAAAAATGTCACTCATGGACTACCCCCACTGGGACTCAACTCGAAGGCAGTGTCATAGCTCATTTGAGTTTCAGTTGTTTCGGGCTGTCTAATATACTTGCGTAATTTAACCTAACCTCAGTGCATTTCAATGTCATGTTTGTTTTTCTAGCGGTTCACGGTCAGACAGTTTTCCAAGGGTTATGCAAGCACGTGACACAGCAATGCAACAGACCTTAGTCAGTGTAGAATGTATATGTATTGTGAGGTGAATGAAAATTAGGAAGTGAGGGACAAAAGTATCAAAATATCATACTGTCTAAAAGGAATGGTTCGACCAAAAAGCATGTTTACGTGCTTAATTGTATTAAATGCACATTGGTTGTGTACTTTACATCTTACAAGTAAACTTAAGAAAAGAACACACCTTATTTATTTTGTAATAATAATAAATTTGCTAGGTTGTCAGTTTTATTTGAAAGTACATTTATATCATTATGTTTTATTAATCTTTTGTCATGCTTTAAAGTAAACATTTGATGTGCTAAGTTGACTAACATACTAAACGCATCTTAATTATATTTTATGGAACAACTGTAACTGCTGAATAATAGTAAAGTGTTATTCAGGATTACATTTCAAATTCATTTATGGTAGATTACATTGCAATCATTACAAAAGTGCAATTACAAATATATTTAAACATATTGGGCCGGTTTCCCGGATAGGAATTAGATTAAGCCAGGACTAAACCTTTGCTAGTTTAGGACTTTTAAGAATTTTTAGAAGCATGTCTTACAAAAATGCATGATCTGTGAGCGTTTTAAGACCAAACAATGGCAATAATGTATTTTAAGATATCTCAATGCAAGCTTTTTCCAGTTTAGACAGCTGTTAACATTTATTTTAATCTAGGACTTGTCTTAAACCCTGTTCTGGAAACTGCCCCATACAGTATAACATGAACACTTTAAAGATGCCATAGAATGCATTGAGAGAAAATTTTAAATTGTTCTCTGATATGTACATAGAAGCTTAGGTAAGGGGAAAAAATGCCCAGAAAGGGTTTTACAGGTCCATTTACAACCCTAGAATTTGACCCTAGAATG
>JAUCMU010000125.1:12124622-12137508 GCA_032275025.1 Enteromius treurensis | reverse complement strand
TCATTGTAGGGTGGTTGTGTACACACACTCCCAACACACATTTCAGTCCAAACAGCTTGTAAAAGTGCATGCGGCACTAGATGACCCCTTTAAAAGAACCATATTTTCTTTATGTGAAGAACATTTTCATAATCTGAAGAACCTTTTTTTAATTGTAAAAAAAACTTTTGTGGAATGAAAATGTTCCATGGATGGTAAAGGTTCTTTGTGGAACCATTAAAAAAACCTTTATTTTAAAGTGTGTAAAATAACTGGAAGTGGCTAAAACCAAAAGCAAGGTCTTGAGAATAGTGAAAGTGAATAGTAGAGCAAAACATTTGTATGAATTAGCTATGGCATGATATTGAAGTTGAAGTTTAACCTCTTATGTTTTCTCTTTATACTTTCTCTTGTATTCTGTCTTTTTTTGTTTGCCGTAAATGAAGGCTCTGATATGTAGATGCAGCACTTCCATCCAGTTGTTGTAGGACCCTGGGAGAGTCCAAGACTTACTAATAACCCAATTAGCCGTGATTTGTTACGACGTGGGTGGAGAGAGAATGAGCTCTCTTGACCTGTCATTCAAAGACAAATTAACCGTTGCTCCCATGATGCACTAGTGCAGTTGGCTTATGCTGAAAAGGAAGCTATCAAATGTCGACTCCTCTATTGTGGCGACAATTCCCATGGATTCCTCTGTAAAGGTTTCAGAGGTCGCCTCTCGCCCTGAGAATCTAAACTTTCGAATGTAGTGTTAATTTATAGAGCAACAATGATCAGAAGGAATTTAGGACGACTCGTTGTACATGTTTCCTTCTCTGTAGTGAAAAGTGTGTGAACATTTCAAATAATGCTTTTATGTAAATGATTCCCAAGTTTGTGATGTGCTGTACAAGTTTGCTGAGTGCTTTCTGAGTGTCTTGGCTACAGCTGCTGTATGTTGTAGTGGTGATGTCATTTAGTCCAGCTGCATCTCATTGGCTGCCTGTCCTCCATCAATGAGAAGTAAACTCAACTTGTTGTTGACACTTTTATATGCTTAATCTCTTTCAAATCTGTTCAACTGGCCTGATAAAAGAAACATGATTTCACCCTACTAATAATTTTTATGTTATTTGTATGCATATAGTTTGCATTGATGTAAGTATTAAAAATCTCACAGTCTTTCAACTCCAGATGCTTTATAAAACATTTCGAAATATCGTGCATTTCCTTTAAAATCCGTTCAACTTACACGGCCGCATCCTTGCTAAATAAAAGTATCAATTTTTATTGATTTCTTTTGAAAACTCTTACTGACTCTAAACATTTGAACAACCGATTCATTTTATAAAGCTGAAATCTTTATGTTTCTGTTGCTGGAGGCAAAACCCGACTTTCTTAATCTTTACATAAAGAGCACTCTGTCCTCCGTTAGCCATGCAGTACCGACAGGTACTTGGCAATGACACGTTATCTAATACCAGTCTCAGTGAGTCCAGCAAAGCGTGAAGTGTGACCAGCAAGCTCTCCCAGCATCCCGTTCGCTCACAGTATCAACACTTACGTCCTTTCCTCAGGGCACTGCACTCGGCTAGGTAACACATACCTATGGCATTTAGAAGAGGAAGTGGGTATTAGCGGTGGAAGCTTGCTCGACTGAAATCAAAAGCTTGTATTAAAGCCATGCATATTGGCCATGATCTTGACTGGCTCCTCTAAACATTGAATAAACACATCTGTGTTTATGTATGTTGAGTGTCTGACTCGAAATCCATTGGCGGCTTTAGGGTTTTAATGGTGGAGGCTAATTACTTAATGAGTTTATTAGAGCTAATTTTCTGTGCTCTGGGATGTGAGTTTAGCTTTCATCTGAGAACAAGAAGGTCTCTTATCTAATAGACTTCCACAGTCTGCAGCAAAGAGACGGCCTGTTAAAAAACCCTCCATGGTTGTCTGGTTTAAATCCTGATTAAGATTATGACAGTTTCTGCTCAGGATGTAAAGAATTTTTTTCTGGCATTCAAGCTTTTTCCTTTCTTTTTTCTTACCTATTGATTTAGGTTACAATTTATTTAATTGTATATATAGGATTAGTGAATCAGGATGATTTTCATATTGGATGTTTGTTTGAGTGAAACTTGTTTTTACACCAGTTTTTGTCAGCATACTATAAAAAAGGTTGTTGATTTGCTATGTAACAATGAAGTGGAAAGACTGAAATATCATTTTAACTTGCCTTGCCTATTTACTACCTGAAAAACTGAATTTAAATAGAATTTTTTTAATATTTTAAACAAAAGGCAATGAAGCGTTTACATTTTTTTGGAAGAATTAAATTCATAAAAATATATATCTTTTTGCATTTTAAAACACTTCAGACTGTGTTCATTAAGACTGTCCTAATTAATCTGAGCTCCTAAAACACGTTCCTGACATCATGTTGGCCACATTGAAATCTTACCTGTCAGCAACTGTAGAAGACAGTGTGCTTTTAACGCGTGGGGGCAGAATCTTTTTTTACTGCGCCATTTTAATTTCAGAGCATTGAGTGCTGCTAGTATTCTGTTTTCTTTTATTTGGGTTCAGCACAGAGGCATTTACGAGTGCCCATCTCTGCTGTTTGATGTTAAGGGCAGCTTCGGTCAATGTAGGCTCCTGGTATGTGTTGGGTGCAGGCTTGAGACAGGATAAATGTTTGGCAGGGAACATGTTCGGCCTCTTTCTTCTCCCCCAGGATAACATAAACAGTTTTGGCACAAGAAAGCAACGGTGACCTCAAGGCCAGCCTCTGACACAACCCATTCATTCACTGCCTTCCTCACTCTGTGTGTGTGTAGTATAATGTTAGGACCATGGGACAAAGATGATGGACCATGTGAAAATAAGGATGAATTGCAGTGAGATCAGGTTGAAATATCCATACAAATGAAAGTTAACAAGGTCCAATGTTGTTTTCAGCACCACTGAATTTCTTTGTGTCTGCAAGCTTTTGAAACAAATATCTTGTGTGTTTCTCAGAAGAAGGTTTAGCCCTTCTTTGATGTACCATTAATCTATTCTATCCCTATAATTATAAAGTCCTCAAATTACCCTGAGGAGAATTATTACCTTGTACATCATCGGTGTTAGTTTTTAATATTCTGAAAATACATTAATTTCCTGATGTTCATGCTGTATTTATGATTTATTCCACCTCACACTATCCTTTGAGAGCACTTTGGCACAGAACAGAACTCTTGGTTCTTTCCAAAAAAATATATGCGAATTAAACACAGCCTGGAATGTCATCAGATTCAGATGATTCACTGACAGAGGCTGTTCTTTTAACACTCACATGAAATGCTCAGTCACTCAGGCTACACCCAGTGACAACCGTAGAATAAAATATTGCTGTTCATTATTACGCTGCTTAAAAAAACGGATGTGTTGTGATAAACTACAACTCTAGAGGAGTGATTAGTCAAGGAAATATTGAAATGACATATTTAATTTCCTTTCAAGTTTAGATTTTGTGCGTCAGGTAAAAGATTTCACTGCTGTATCATTTCCACAGACTCTTACAATGTCATATGATTCCACAAAGTGAATCACAAACATTTACATAAAATGTTGAACAATGGGCAAAATTGGAGGGGTTGCTCCAGTTTGAAGATGGTTTGTTTGCTGTGACAGTAGCCATTAATTTGAAAGCAATATTGTGGTGACCCTTTGAACGCTGCTGTAGAACACATTCTGTGTTCTCCCAATGCTGGAATGATAAAAACAAGAGTTATAGGTCTGTTTATCCCGCTCTTAAAGCCCTGAGTGCATTATCAAACATAGAATGCATTAGGGTCGGTATTGTTAAAAGTGTTTTTAAGATCTAATAAATCCTGGTTATTTATGGAGCCGTGGTCACAGCGCTTCACCCCCACCATCTACTTTAATTTAGCCTGAGCTCTGCACCCGTACCTGTGTGCGGTGTGTGACCGAAATCCCAGCACTGTCTGATCTGATCCGGCCCACATATGAAGGAAGCTTCCAACCTTTTGGTGACTGTGCAGCTATTTCTGTATCTTGGATTATGCAGAGGCATTTCTTTGTAGAATTCTGGACGTCCATTTTCCTCGAATGCCAGATGCTTGTATTTCCTTAAGACTGAGTGACAGAGTCTTCTTGTAGAAAAAATGCTGAAGCCATCGTGAACTCGTGTTTTATAGTCTGTTATTGTAGAGTGGGTGGCTTTGACCTCCCTCCATGCCTTTAATGGGATGTGTGTGTGTGTGTGTGTGTGTGTGTGTGTGTGTGTGAATGCATGTCCATATTGGCCTGCTAGCGGTGTCCTTGTGCGTGTTTATTCTCCTAATGGGAATTCATGATTTTTAGTATGTCTTCAGATGGGTGGAGTAGCTTGATTTATTGTTCTATTGCAAGAAATAGGTTAAAAATGTTGCTGTAAGGTCTGCATGAACATTAACACACACACGCACTTATTAAAAAAGTGGGTAAACGACTCAGCGAAATTGGCAATACAGCTAAACCCCATTTACAACTGCTTATTTCTGGTTTGGATGATCTGATGACAGCTGGTCATAGATAGATGGATGTATATTGCAAAACATTCTGAAAGCTTTTGAGAACCACATTCAGGTTATCTTAAAAAACCTACACGGGTTCATCCTTGAATGCCTTCCTGTCATTGCTTTACTTCCTCTCTGTCTCTGAGTGATTGATTAGCTCACTAGAACAAGCAAAAAAGTGTTATCTTGTCTCTTTGGATCTGTATCAATAGCATCTGAAGCCTACTATATAAAAACGTAAGCAGAATATTTAGTTTTGCTTTCTTTTGGGTTGTGTGCATCCTTTCTTAATTTAGTAGGACAGGTTTGGACTGCACAGAAATAGCTAAAAACCAAACTAAATCTGGTATCAAGGTTAACTAAACAATTGTTCCAGTCCATCTTCTTAGCGAAAATCTGATATGGGAATTAATCTTGCTGACCTTGAAATTTGCAGTATTTTAAAAATGGTAAGCGCTCACAATTAGGCCTACGAATTGACTTGAAGAACAAAATGCTTTCTGCGTTTTTCTTCCTTAAAAATCACGTGAATTTAACTCGTGGATGTGTTTTAAAATATCGAATTGTTAACGAATAATAATGTTTTAATGGCAATTAAATCCTCAGTATAATTTAACTCAATTTCATGTGCAGACTTGTGCTTAAGCTTTTTCTTTGTGCGTTGAATCTGCAATAGCCTATCTTCAAAGCACGCTCCGGTTTGGTTAATTGTTTTGTTGGTGTAATGGCAAGTAAAAAACTAGTAAATAAATGCTAAAGCGATCCTGAACATTTGCCTAGACGCGTAAATTTGTCTAAGAAAAAAGGGGGCTTAAAAGATCTTCCCGGAAAACAAAAAAACGACATAATTTTGACTTTTTTTTTAAAATCATAATTTAGAAATAATTTGCAATGCAAATTCGGCAAATTGGTTAATTTATTTAATTAATAATATAGATTAATTAAGGCATAGCCTAGGCTACTTGATTATTAACAAACCAACGTCTAGCTATAGCCTACTAGGCTATTTTCAGACCGGTCGCACAAGTTTTTTTCGTGATGCAGGAACGATTCTTACTCGACTTTCGTGAATCCACCACGAATTGACGCATCCAATGGAATCAGGGATTTTCGTTCGTGCTGGAGTTACGAAAATAACGTAATTTTCGTGACCCCTATTTTCCCCTGAAAGAAACGACGGGATAAAAATTCCCAGCCTAAGAAATGTTTTCTTCGTATTGTAATAATTAAGATAAAATATTATTTGACCTAATACTAATTATAAAGCCAGATAGGCTAGTTAAAATCCACCTCTCCGTTTTTCTGAACAAGTTAAACCTTTTCATATGCCTTTTCACGCATTTTACATTGACAAACAGCTATTAAAAAACATTTTCTGTGCAGATTTATTTTTTTTTTTTGCGAATTGATGTGACAATAAATAACAATAACTTAATTTTGTTCAGAGACACAAAAGGTCCTCCAATAAATTTCACAACGAAAAAAAATCCCATCTTCTGAAATCGAGTCTTTTGAAAAGATTTTTTTCAAAAAAAAATGTCCAAAACCACAGATACAACAGCCATCATACTGAACAACGAATATCCATTTCGAGTGAACATGGTCCCTCATTTAGTGTAGGTCTACTATGCAGAGTTTCACTTCCATTATTTCACTCCCAGTGTCACCACCGACTTGTTGACGGATTTTAGGGAAAAAGGTTCCTCAGTTCCCAGTGCAGGTTTTTTTTAGGCTGCGTCTGATGGCGCTGTCCGGTGAAGGTAATGGAATTTCCCGCGTCGGTGATATGAGCTGTTCTCATGATTTCCCGGGGAACACACGAGCAGTCGCTCTCACGTTTCCACCGGGCTCGGTACCATGCTGTTCGGTGTGTCCGGTAACTGCGAAGAAAGAGAGGTCACGTCGCTGCCGGATGAGTTCCCTAAAGAACCGGATTCCGAGAAAGAGACCTAAAAGTGAGAGGCAAAATAAACTATAAATTAAAAAAAAAAATTAAGCAGGGCATAATGATGGTAGTAAAAATAATAATAAATGTAATAATCGAGGTTGATTACATTAGGCCTTATAGGCAAATCTTAGTCTGACAATAAAAATAGATTACACCTCACCAGCTGTTGAAAGGCAGGTTGATCTAAGTCACTCTGAAGTGCAAATTCGCTGAGAGCTTTCCAGGGTGGTTGGTAAGTCTGCACTTCCACCGGGTGTCCTGGCATTGAGGGGTTATGTCGAACTGGGCTGCCTGCAACCAGCGCAGTGCCCGTCATGCCTTGCAGATTCTGGACCAAAAAGTCCAAACCATTTTATATTGGAATTATTTTGACAATGCACCATAAAACAGACTTAGCCTACATCATTTATTATCATTTTTATTTTGATAAATAAAATAAATCTGTAATATATAAGGTCAGACCCAGATGAAACATTGACTTAAACCACCCACAGTAGGAGGAGTCTGTAGCTATTTGCTTCAAGGCAACACTGCTGAGAATTACAGACCCAATTAAAATAATCTTGGCTCATATCATATGTCAGGCATCACTCAGAGCAGTACTACTTAAAGTCTGTATTTTTTCCCGCACGTGGTAGGCTATATTTCTCACACTAAACGTGCATTAGCAAGACACTTACCGTCTTATCGCCATGTTGCTGTTGTAACTGTTTCATGAGTATAGATCTCTTCTTGTCCTTGCAGCGCTTGTTTTGGAACCAGACTCGAATGACCCGCGGGCTCAGGCCTGTCATCTCCACCAGCTGCTCCTTCATGAGCGCGTCGGGTCTCGGGTTTGCGTTGTAGCACGTCCGTAAAGTGTGTAGCTGCTTTTCGTTTAACACCGTCCTCACCCGAGTGGTCTTCTCCGATTGCTTATGCATGTGGTTCCGATGAGGAGTTTGCCGGACCGACACAGGATCAGCTGAACAAAAATGGAAAAAAAAGGAAAGAATGAATGATTAAATATAATAATAAATAAAATAATACGTTTGAAAAGAACATAAAATATGCTACTAGACAAGATCACTGGCAAAGTAATAATGCCGTTGAAATAAGTTTACTTGCATTTTGAATAGGCTATTCTACACAGAAATAATTAAATCGGAAATTCAGATTTAGAACAGACATTTTTTTTTCACTAAAACTTCACTAAAATCCTTAAATGAATTAATCTGGCCTTAGGCTAAAGGACCTACCAAGATCAATTTTAAGATCAATATAAGGCTACATTTAATTCAACCAATAATATATTGCATAACATATAATTTAGGCCTCTTCTGCATGCATTTTATGTAAAGAGTTGCATTAAATTAAAGAGTATATTGAGTGTTTTGTAGTTTGGTGTTTAAGGCCCTGCCGCTAAAGCTTATCAGTTGACTAAAAGTTATCAAGCGTATCAGTCTGTAATTAGCTATTATGTAACAGCATTACACGATTCCTCCCACAGTAGCCTATATAATTATGTCTACCTTTCAGTTTAGCCTATGTGCTCAGTTCCAAAACCCTTCTGAATAAATAACGCAAACCGTTCCAAATAATTTAGCCTATTCTTGTTCAGTTTTCTACTACAGCCTATAACAATTTCTTTACGTCCGTATCCGATACGACTATAATAATATGTGACCTGAACGATTTGGCTTTTTTTTTTTTAATCACCTGACAGCTGAATAATTACGCTTTCCATTGATGCATGGTTTGTTATGATAGGACAATATTTGGCTGAGATACAACTATTTGAAAATCTGGAATCTGAGGGTTCGACAAAATTAAAATACTGAGAAACTCGCCATTAAAGTTGTGCAAATGAAGTTTTTAGAAATGCATATTACTCATCAAAAATTAAGTTTTGATAAATGGATGGATAAAAATATATTTATGGTACATGATTAATATTCTAAATAGTTTTGTCATTAAAGAAGAATCGGTCATTTGGACCCATATTGCTGGCTATTGCTACAAATAAACCCGTGCTACTTGTGACTGATTTTGTGCATGGTCCAGGGTCACATATAGGCTAGACTTAAGTCAGTGGTTCTGTACTGACCTGCCATATGCAGTCCTCTGCTGTGAATGTGTCCCGGGCTGAGAGGGCTGCTGCCTGATCCGCGCTCCAGAGCCAGACCGTGATCTGCTCGACACAACAGCTCCTCGTCCCTGACAGAGAACTCGTCCCCGGGCAAAAGCTGCCGGCTACACACCGAGCAGCGGAAACACTCGATGTGATACACACTGTCCCGAGCTCTCATGACTAAATCACTGCTGCTAAAGCCCAAAGTGCATTTCGCACATTTTATACCGAACAATCTGTTGGATGTAGATTAGAAAAATAATCTGATTTGTACTTTGACAATACAGAATAAACTTCAATCATGCTTTTATTACCACATCATGCTTTTATTGTACAGTGTGCTGCCTGGTGTTTTGATCATTATAAATATGAAACACATATGCGACCAGATTTATGAAAAACTAAAAACCCTACCTTACATAATCTCTCTTGCAGTACGTTTTCCCGTCCCGTACGAAGCAAGTGCAGGTCTCGTCCAGGTATTGGTTGCACTCCACGCATTTCAAACAGGCTGCGTGCCACTCCAGGTCAGGGGAAACCCGCAGAATATACTGATCATGGATCTGACTGCCGCAGCCTACACACATCGCGAGTCCGGACTTCTCTGAGCATGAAAAAAACATTGTTTTGAGCCCTTATCCTGGAGTTTGAGAGTCGAGAATTTACAAGCATTTCATAAAAATCGAAATCATCGACGTTTGTAACTAATATTGGGCTAAAGTGAACAGATCAAGACAGTATTCTCAGATGACAGACAGGCTACATAAGCAGCAGTCCAGCAAAAAAACTGTAGGCCAAATAAATTTTCAAGTGCAACAACACTGAATTAAATTTAAACGCTTAATTTTAAACATTTTGTAGGGCCTATAGACATTTTTTCACAGTACATACTTTTGGAATGATCCCCCATATCATCCAAAAAAGAAGAGCTGAATATTATATCCACCATACAGGTTGTCTGAAGAGTAGATTGCTTGTAGAAACTGAAAAGAGAGAAAACGTAGTGTCCGCTCCCGGCTGCCCCGCAACTTGAGTCCAGAGTGAGGAGAGATGGAGAGGGGGCTAAACGCAGGAACAGGGGCAGAGAGAGAGAGAGAGATGTCTGCAGATCGAGACGTGACGTCAGGGGCAAACCCGAACTAAGAAACGTCAGTAGGGGGCAACAAGTCACAGTGCACCCGATATTGATTCGCTTCACTCCCTAGACATGATCAGATAACTGTGCTTGTTGTTTCAGAAAAATATAAAAACATCTTAATTCGCTCCGGGATTTTTTAAAGGAGTTTCAGTGTGAGGTATTTTTAGGATTCACTCGCATACTTTTAGAAAATGTGAGATTTACCTTGTCCAGTGGCTCAGTAGGATCGAAGTAGCCCGCTATCAAGGTAACATGTTGGTTGAAAAGCTAAACCCAGAACCCCAGCAACATATTAATGTAAACACGTCTGAAAACAAGTCTGTAGGATAGCATGCCTATTTTCTAACAGATCAGTAAAACGAATTGCAGTGAACATTTATGTATCTCTATTCAGGCTTATGTAAATCATGTTCAACAAACTGTACTGTGTAGCTTTCTGGAAGGCTTATTCTTAACAAAATGATGCCTGAACTCTGAAATCAGTAGAGGCCTATATTTAATTTTGTTTGCTGTTTTGAACGACAATGTTTCCTATATGTAGCCATTTCTAAATTAAGGCAAGGCGAGTTTATTTACAGCACATTTCACACACAATGGTAATTCAAAGTGCTTTAATAATCACAACAATAAAAGAAAGAATTTAAAAACTTTGAAAATGGTTTAAACCTTAAAATGAGATGGACATATAGCTTTTTGCTTAATTGATTGCCAGTAAATAAAATGTACACTTTAAGGAACAATATCCTTAAATATGGGTAAATGTATCGTTCATCCATAAGCTGACTGCAGTCCCTAGCACATGATCAAAGAGTTCATGTTATTTAATGCAATTATTTAGATTGACATTTCAAACGGTGTCATTCAAACTATTTCCGTTTTGACTTCAGAATTCAGTTTCGATCACATATTGTGTTAAAAACTGTAATCCAACATTTCCGATTAATAATGAAAAATGGCCCCCATCTTTCACCAATAATGCTGTGCTTTCAGATATATGGCTGTATGAAATTGTACGAAATTTAATGGTCGAATGTTTGCACTCTGATGAAAAACACGAGAGAGAAAAGGGTCTATTTCTGCCCTGCACGAAAACCGGCTATACTATGCATTGGCTCATCAAGACGAACTTTCATGACATCTTTCTCCATTTGTTCAACGTCTTCAATCTGAATCCCAAGGGAATAGCCGTGTAGCGTATACTGACACCCAGCGCTCGAGCGCAGGCTGACTCGGGGCGGTCCGGATACCAAGCACGAGAGTACCGTCCTCTTAAAACGATCAGAAAAAGTGTCATTCGCGATGTTACATTGTTATTGTTAAGCATATTAAAGCATTGTTGAAAACAGTAGAGGTGGAGTTTTAAGGGATCGGGACCTCTTCTTGAAAATTAATTGTTTCCAAGTGCCACAGGTATAGCTACTCCCTTCTGTTCTCGGTTTCTGTCTGACATCCACGAGACAGTCTTTGCTCCTGCCTGCTGCAATGCTTCCATCACTTCAAGAGAATAATATTGGCCTGTGTGGGAAATTTGAATACACAGATCAATCACATCTTATCTCATATTTTATACTTATACGGAATTGGCGCAAACAACTGGACATAAACCAGCGAGCAACGGTGACTCTTGTTAAGAGTAGGCTACGATTGAATTCAGTCACGTGACTTAAGGTAAAGTCACATGATTTGTATGCACATCTAAAATTTTATTCAGTCTCTGCCTGCGTCTCAGTATGCATACTATCCATCCTAAATTCTAAATGATAGTAGTTTTTTCAGTACTATTCAGGGCAGGTGGATATATGCACATTGGGACGCAGGTTCCATGGTGGGTTTTTTTTTTCTTCCTTTGCGAAAAAAAAAATAGTTGCATCATGCTACTTGTGATAAATGTCCCAAAATACGCATAAAAATAGGCCTATGCATAAACCTAGCAATGTTATAGCTTTTACTAGAGACCAAATGAAACTTAACTGAAACTGAAAATTAATGTATATTAAGCCTATACTACAGTTTTTGAATTGCAATTAAATAGATTTTAGGGAAATTTGTAATTTTTTTTATTAGAATGTTATTTGGCCTCTTTCAGTTACAATTAACTTGATTGCTTAATAAGATTTTTTTTTTAAATACCAGAAGAAAAAAAGTCATGTTTGGAACTCTTTTAGGGTGAGTAATGATTTTTTCATATATAGGTGAACTATCCTTTATAGATATAGCCGGTGAAATGTTCATGTTCACCTAAACAAACCCATCTCAGTATATTTATTGTGGGTCCTAATTGTCACAGTAAGGATAAAGCATGGTTGATAATAAACATCCAGAATCATTAGATTTATAATTGAATGGTTCAGAAATGGTGTAATATTATCTATAAGGCTACCACAGGGTACCTCTCTACTAAATTCTTAATGTGCAGTGAACATGCATGTAAACATTAATTGGATTTAAAGTCATAAGCCATGTAGCCTTCTGTGCAATGGGAATACCACAGCGTAACCAACAAACATGCAGCAGCAAAAACAACACATGCCTATTGACAGATATTTTTTTGCTTGAGCATGGCCCATTATTTTGTTCAGAACTGTTTGATCCATGGTCCCATCCAATGGGGATAGACCAGCTGTCAGGGGTCTGCATTAGCAGAGTTTAAGTGTGGCTAATGGCAGCTTTAAGCCCTAAATTATTTACTGCTCTCATCAGAAATGAGACTTAAAGTGCTGTGTGTCCAGCCAGCCCCTGAACAGCTACATACTGTATGCCAAAACCACAGTCAGAATTCAATGCACACAATTTTCAATGGAAATAAATAAACCGCAACATAACCATAAATAGCAATGCTTAGCCTATTATTAAAGGTCATTCTTGTTCATTTAAGTTTGCATAGAGTTTTTCTTGGTTTTCTTTTTGATTATAATAAGACTCATATAAATGCTTATGGACGATTTTAGCATCAGCTCAGGATAACAGTGGTGCAAAAAAAAAAGAAAAAAAAAAGGCAAGTCCTCATACATGCGCCTCTGAAAGTCTGAAAGTAGAATCATGTTGCTTATATATAATTTAACATATGTCTGATTTAATGCTGCATTCACATAATAATTAGGGGTTCGAGTGCGTAGCACTGAAACCCTATTGTATTTGCTAAGATTTTTATTATTATTATTATTATTATT
>JAUCMU010000125.1:12097877-12118281 GCA_032275025.1 Enteromius treurensis | reverse complement strand
ACAGAATTCAGTGGAATTCTTCCTGAATTGAATTCCACTTCCTGTAATTCCAATTCAATTCCAATTCTGTTTCCTTTAATTGTTGTTTAATTCCAATTCCATTTCCTTCCATTGAATTGGAATTCCTGAATTGACCCCAATCCTGATATATATATCTTAGGTTGTAAGACCTTTGAATAATTAGAAACCATTTGGCGAAGTGATATGGAACTGTGATGCGGTCAAAGAGCTGCCTGGAACTACATTCGCTGTGCGGTGCCTTGAAAATAATTAAACACATAGAACGTTCGTTACAGTTCAAGCGCACGGGTTATGAAAGATCTGAATAATTGAGTTCTGTGTCTAATGGCCAGAGCTTGTCACGTATCTGCACTCAACACTTTAACTGTTACCCCAACTTACTGTCTCCTTCCATTAGTGTAAAAGGTATCTCGAAAGTAGTTTCAGGTCTAGTTTTCTTCACTTAACACCATTCCATCAAACACAAACGAGAGCTGATATGATATGAGGATTTATAAAAGCATGCTGAGTAAGGCTTTGCATTTATTTAAGAGCAGAATTCAGTGTGTCCATATACTGTATAATGGGGTTGAAACTCTTCTTTTGATATTTAAGGGGTCTGACCACCCAACATTACACTTAAAAGTGCTTCTCTGAATGCTATATATATATATATCTACAATAGCTACACATGTAAATATTACTAAAACAATTTGAAATGTATTATTATAAATACCAGGTGTTTTAATTGTTTATTAATGGTTTATTGCTTTATTTTTAATAAAAGTAACAAAGTAAACGGTTTGTTGAAAATAATGTAGATAATACAGTATGTAATAATGAATATGTGTGACTTTTCACTTGTAAATAGGTTTGGCTAGGGAACAAAATAGTATCACATCTCATTTACCGGCTCTTTGCACAATTAGCAACAGTCTGTCACATCAGCATGTCATGCTTTTAGCTTGTCCTTGTACGTCTGACTCGCATTAGATTAACAACCTTGTGTAAATATTTGAGCACATTTAATTCACAACAAAATTGTGTTGAATTAATAATAGCTAATTAGTGTGATGCTCATTAAAGAATATCCAGATTAAGTGGGGTGTCATGCTTATGTTGTGACGGTCCCTTGAATGATAATGAGCTTTTTCAGATCAGTGAGGTGGATGTGATACTACAGAACAAACACACGATTTGTTTACAAATGCTAAGAAATTTAATTTATTACATGGTAAAGGTTTTATTATTTATACATATCTCATTATTCTTTCATGTTTCATGCCAATGCCTCATGCAAGAACTACTGCAGCTAAACACTTGAACAAATATGTGCACTTCTAGAATTTCAAATCTCTGAGTATAAACTCAACTATAATGCATTAGTATTGTCTTTATCAGTATACTTTTATTACTGCAAAATAACCAAAATACTTAATGTTAGCCTCCAAACTGATACCATAATGAAGTCTCAATATAGTCGTCTATACAGAAAATTACAACTTCAGTTTTCCCAATAAAATATCACTTTAAATTCATTGAGTTACTTCCTGCTTCTTAGTGTTTATAAAATAGCCTACTAAGGATTTCTGAATTGTTACTCTGGGGGGTTTTTCAACACAGATACTATTAGATAAATATTATATTGTAGTTGTATAGTCTGCTTTTATTCTATAGTCTGTGACATATTTTTTTTCTTCTGTAAATGCCTGACTAAATTTTGCACACTTGGGATGTCTAACTCTGAGCAAAGTGGCCCACCCCCTGCGTGTGACCTACAAAACATTGCTCTTTATGACAATGGTCCCAGAGCTCAAGCCTGTCTGTCTTGTTTCAGAGTCTGCTCTCAACAGGGAAAGAGTCTTAAAGTGAGGCTGAATGTCTTTCCTCCAAGAGCCCTGAGGCGACAGTGTACAGGTTGAAAAACACCTGCACCCCAACAGATCCACACTTTTAGTGCACATCGTGATGCCTTGTTCCTCCAAAACGCCGTGTTTGTTCCTGAAAGCCAGATTTACCACAATCCCACCGGGGCCTTTTTGAGTGGCAGAGTGTGTGGAATGTGTCCGAAGAGATTGTGAGGAAGTAAACAGATGTTTTCACTCTTTTTGTGGTGAAGGGACTTTAAAATAACCCACTCTTCACCTGAAAGAGGTTTTCACCTACTGTGCCACTGGGGCCATGGGAATTACTGTGGGTCTGGGGGAATTGTACTGCAAGCCTAAAAGGCTTCAGTTTGCATTAGTCCTGAGGCAGTTTGCTATCTGACCGCTGCTCTGATCGAGAGCTGCTTTAGGCTACCTAACCGCAGGAACAGGAAACAGCCTGTCTGTTGTGATGCGCTCGGCACTGACATCTAATACACACACATCAAATAAACCTGGTGCTCATCACCCTGTGACTATATATCAGTATCTAATATCACTAATTTCACAGTGAATTATCGATTTGTTTGGTCTTTACGATATCAAGATTGAAGTAAATTATGACCTGCTATAAAGATATTATGGAATTAGCCTAACAAATACCTCCACTGATTGCTTTCATGAAACCCTACTGTTGAACGAGAGCGCCATCTACTGAAGAAATAAGACTGAACGCATCTATGAATTCTTTTCAAAGACTGCAATAATGAATACATTCAATCTAGTTAATTGTAACACTATCCCGTGAGTTATATTATCCTGCCATTAAATTACAACATTTTGTAAAAAGCCATAGAGATGACAAAATTTGACATCTTTCTCTCTTTGATCTGCTGTAATTCCTTTTTCTCAGTATTTGTTTCTCCTTTCAGAAAGCTATGCAAATGCAACAATTGATTATTTTGCTGTTGGAATAAATAAGAACACAGAATTTCTATTTTTCATGTCATAGAGTTTCCATGCCCTTGTCCAAGCACACCTGGAAACGTTAAAATAAAAAAGGTATCGACTGCATCACACAAAGCAAGCTAGTAACATTATTTATTTTATTATATACATTATTATATACATGAAGACATTATGGGGCAATAACTGAATGACCCAGCAGCAGGTACAGATTAAGAAAAACCAGTACACTGCCATAAAAATACATGACAGTAGTAAAACTTACTTTTTTTAATGCAAAGACAAGTATTACCTATATAATCTTAAGAAGTGGGGGAAAAAGATTTGGCAATAACCGTTTAATCGACCTTCTTAATACTGCAGCAAACAGCTGCACACCCCCACAACGCAAGACCACTTAAGTTTTGACTTATCTGTGATCAACACAATGTGTTATTCAGCTAGTTCACAGAATAAATGATTAACCTTTCAGAACTCAACTGAACTGATGAATAGAGAAATGGAAGATTACCCTGTAATAACGAAACTGGAATTTGATTAGGACAGGCAGCATAAACACACTGAAATATTGCAAGAGAAATTCCACTTTTCCCACTTCTGTCCTTTATTATTTTAATACAGACTCTAAGAAATGTTAGCAAGTCATGTGCTGATAGGGTTAAGCTTTTTTTTTTCTATCTGCAGTTTCGCGGCACTTTGAAGTGAAGCAATCAGAAGTGAATATAGTTTCCATCGAAGGCCCATAAGCCGTACCGAGATTAACGAACGGCTATCATTAGCCTTTCCATCACAAATAGCTAAAAAGTGCCTGAATTTCTCAAACTATTTGTATATAAGGCCTGATCGGTTGACAGATTTCAGTTCTGCTCTACACATAAAAGTTTTACACTTAAAACTGAAGCCAAAGGTCAAGGTTTTGCACCATGCCATTCAAACTAAATTCAAACTAGAACCGTTCTATAAGTAATAACCTTTCCAAACAAGGTAAAAGAGGACACTTCAGCGTTTTCCGGCATCAGAATGAGCTTGCTCTCAAAGTTCAAATCCCTAAATGTTTTTGATGTCAAGTATCCTCCTGACATCCTGATTTAAGGAAAAAACTCAAAAGGAAAGAACCTAGGAGAATTATACCTGATCACCATCAGACCTGCTCTGTTAACTTAAACAAGCAGCTGGCTTCTGGCTTCAAAGGTCAAGGTAATGAAGGATTCCAAGACATTTGCAGTCTTGTTTTGACTTTGTTTTAGCCAAAATGCACCAAACTCATGACTGTGGTAAAAGAGTGTTGTAGACCATCAGCCTCGGACTCGCTGAGCGTGTAGTTCTCTTTGACGATACGGTCGCAGCCGATCTCTCCGTTGCCAAAGAATCCCAAGAGGGGAATGTTAGGGAAGATCTTGCGGAAAGCGGTAGCCTCTACGTTATGCTGGTTATTGTAGCTGTTATGGCCGCGGCCCACACAGGCAAACATGAAGCCAATTGTGTTTCTCTCTGGGATATTAGCAGCCTTCAGCCGCTGGATAGTGGCCTCTGCTGCTTTCGGGGTGCTTACATCTTGGTCCACCAGCACTGAGGCAGCCTGGATCTTAGAGCCACTGAAGGTCAGACCTACTGCACCAAAAGTCCCCGGCGAACAGCTGCAAACAGGCAGAAAACATTGTGCATCGTTTTTTTTTTTTAGAAAATGCATAATTATCAGCATGTGGACAGGCACCAGTGTGAAATCATACTAAATATGTGGACATGCTTGTTCTCGTAGTGGGCAGATGAGGGGAAAAACTGGACCAAATTTAAGAGAAGAGACTAGGGTTGGGCGATGTCGACCAATTTGGCATCGTACGATGTCTAATGTGAAACATCACGATGGAAGATGGCATCGTCGTCGTAGGCGGCGGTTGGGGGGGGGTGTAACTAAGACAGCAAGCCCTCAACTCACGACTGACAAAAAGAACAGTGTTTGCGCGAACAGATGAGAGATGATCGCGTGTGCGAATGCTTGAGTTGAGGGTTTGAAATGAGCTTGCAGGCTCCGTTTCTTCGCATGTACATCTGTTTTCCTCACGCGGAAATTATTTACCGCGCTCGCCAGCGTCAGAGGTGCGCTCGCTTATTAATGCCATGGATTTGCCGCAACAAATTAAGCGTGTTTCTCGCGAGCTGGTTGCCGCAGCGGAGGATTGCGATGCCGGCTCAGCATCGTGATGTCTATCGGCCCAACCCTAGTATAGACCAAGTCTTGACCATGAAATCTTTACATACAATATAACAAAAAAGAAAATAAAGAAAGAAAGAAAAAATACAGCTGCAAGTGCAACCGCCTGATGTCATAGGTCAGTATCAAATTTATAAGACCACTTATGTATCATTCAATCTTTTTATGTTGTAAATAACATAATTATTAACCTAATTCTATAAAATTATGTTCTCAGTTCCCTACAAATTAACTGGATTTAGGATTTTTTTGTCCACAAAAATGACAGAAAAGGATTAAGCCTAGGACATTTCTTAAACTGTAATGCATTAAATAAATAATAAATTAAAACTGATTTCTTTCTAGTGATTAAATACTTGTCTCCTACCCACTCTCCCTCTGTGTGACCCACCGCGAGGGACCAACTTGAGTCATCTAAATATCAAGAACTTTCTTTACTTACCAGGTTGTGTTATTGGAAAAGGCCCTCTCAACTTGTCCTCCAACAATAAGTACATTACTTTGAGAAAGAGGTTTCAGTAGCTTGTTAAGAAAGTGCCCAGCTTTCCAGGTCTCATAGTCAAACATCAGCACCACCTTTAGCTCAGGGTTATTAATTAGCCCTGAAAATCAAATACAGAGTATTTTGACATCCAGCCAAACTAATGTCTATATAACACTAGCATTCAAAAGCTGGAATGGCATGAGGTTGAGAAAATGATTGATCAAATTTAAACCGATCAAAAAGACATTTTTAACATCACAAAAGATTCTATCAAAAATTCTAGATTTCAAATTCAAAACATGCTTTTGAAACATTTATTTTAACAATCTTGAAACAAAAGTTTCGTAAAATATGACAGCACAAATTTTGAAGACAAAAACATTTCTGAAGAATCATGTACCAATGCAGTCTGGAGTAACAGCGGAGGAAAACTCAACTTTGCTATCACTGGAATAAACTACATCATCAAATATATTTAATTAGAAAAGATTAATATTTCAAAAAAAAATTTTGGATTATATAAAAACAGCCTTGGTGAACATTGAGAGTTAAATGCTTCTTTAAAAAAATAATAAGATGCCATGCCATTCAAACCAACCCCAAACTTTCACTGTTTTAGTGAGAAAAAACAACAACAACTGTTTCACCAGTTACTAAAATCTAAACAACTCACCAGCTTCCTCCATTGCCGATTCACTGAGGCTCTTTTTGCAGAAGTGAAAAGGCCGGATGGTGACTCCATCCATGGCAGGGAAAAGCAGACTGAAGCCAGCTTCACCCTCTTCGTGCTCTACTGGGGGACTGCTGGCTGAACCACTGGGGGTCACTAGAGCACACAAGATAAGCAAATAACAGTTCAACTGCTGCACTGATGTTGGGGACGAAAAGGGACAAATATTCTTACCAACAATTCCTGATGCAACAATGCCTAATACATCACAAGTGCTAGGCAGTAAGCGTCTCAGCGTCTCGACAGGATCAGACTCCACATCAGTCTTACACTTCTTGGCTGTAAGAATGAACGATGGAAGTGAACGTTAGTCATGATTTAAGTAGAGAGAATTAAGTTTTTAATAAAAATAAAATCACATAACTTACCCTTTTTCTGTTCGTAACTAAAATTGAAGTTTTCTACACCCACCATCAGGAGAGCTGTCTGTGGCAGCAGATAGACCTTCTGCAAGGGAGTCAGAAAAAAAGAAAAAAAAAATTTAAATCTGTAAAAAAAAAAAAAACAACAAAACAAAAACAAATGATGCTTGTTATTTCTAGAGTTTACAATAACTTTCAATTTGTCCTTGTTACAAAAAAGCAGCAAAGACCATCAGACCTCTAAGTCTTCTGCCATAGTTCTAAGCAAAACATGTTCCTCGTATGTGGATGAGCCAGAGGCAGAGAGCCAGGTTAGTCTCTGCTGCGTCCTCAGGACCCTGCGTGCACAATTCCTCCATAGCCTACACACGCTACAGACAAAGAAACACTAATATCAACACTGATATAAACATCACGTCAGACTTCAGTCTGCGTATGAAGATGTGTAAATGCAGTAACATTATTGTTTAATAAAACTAAGATTACTTATTTTTGAAAACTTATTAATTTTTTGTTTTATTTATATATTGTTCTGTCTGGTCTAAAAAAAAATCATCCAATTGCTTAAATAATCGTGAAAATAATCAACTACTCAACGACCAAAATAAGATGAAATATTTTTGCTAACTCAAATACAAACAATACGAAATACAAACTGATACGAAGGCCCTGCGGTTTGTATAACTTCTATATAGTAAAAGATAGCTTCGTAATGACATTAAATGAATGCTAGCACTCAATGAATTGAAGTGCTCCTCGTATTAAAGCAGGTTAAAGGTTAAAGCGTGCTGTTTACGAATCTGATGAGTGACTGAACGCCGACGGTGAATATTATCAAATATGGTTAACTTATACATAAACACACTTTGAAGTAAACGCAAAACTTTAAAAGTATTTAAAATGTTTCTGGCAGCATTAACTCGTTTATCTAACTTTGAGAAAGAAAAGCGAAACCAGGAAGATCGCGCCAACCTAATCAATCAACAACGTGAACGTGTACATTTAAATGTTTTTCATTAAACAGGAAAAAATAAATGAATAAATAAACGAAAAGGTTTATATAACAGCTCTTAAACTGTGATGGACTGAATGGGTTAGCTAAAAGCTAACACGCTAAAACATCAACACTAGAATCGTTACCTTGCTATCTGGAGGAGATTTTTAGTCGGCACAAATGTCAAAATCCTCTCCACGACCTCGGCAACATTACTCAGGACGTATCCAGCTTTATTTTCCCCCAACATGGTTAGAGAAGCTGCAACCCCTTCCATTTTCACACGGGCTCTCTTCTCGCATCTGACCCTCCGCTCGGAGGCGGAACCGGAAGTTGTTTAAAAGTTTCGAAGACGGACACTGGTAGACATCCACCATGATCGTCTTTTGAACTAAATAATATTGTAATCAGTGTCAAAAAAAGAAATAAATAAAGACGCAACAACTGTGTTCATGCAAGTGAGAAATTTTGAAATTAGATTATGTTTTATTTTATTTGTTCAGTTATGTTATTAATTTAGCAAGTTGCAAAAAAAGTAAACATTTATATTTGTGACCTGAGGGTTGCACATTGCATGTATATTAGAAATGGCACATTTTTAAATGTGATAAACGTGGACTGGTAGTTTTATAATTGTCTAATTCACATAATTAATCTATAAATATTTTTTTTCTGACTACTGGCATAAGTAAATAAAGTCTACTCCTACAACACAACCCACCTTTAGTAATGATCCAAGGTGTGTTATATTTAATGCAGAAGGCACTTTCCTCTTTCTATGCAAACTATGTTTCTTTAAGTAAAATACATTGAAAGGGTTGAGGCTGTTCACCATTTAAAGGAAACATGGTTTCCATGATTTTTTCACATTTAAAATTTAAGCTTTACGTTTTGTGACTCTTGAAGCTTGCAACCCATATACAGTAAATCCACACATTTTTAATATACCTCTAGGAGCATCAACAATAATAGAATAATGAAACTGTGGATTATCTGTCATCACAGATTATTGGTTACTCTGTGTGCAACACAAATAGACGGTGTTCATATTCAGTGTATGCCCTGGTTTTGAGGTTAGAATTCATTGAGTGCTAAACTGAGCTCATGTGAAAGGACCCGGTTTTTCTGGAAGTGCTGATAGAAGGAGTCTGGTGAGAAAATAAGAAAAGAGAAGAAAAGAAAAAGAAAGAAAGAAAGGGAAGAGAAGAGAAGGAAAGTGAAGAGAAGAGAAAAGAAGAGAGAAAATTAAAGGAGAGATGTTAGTTCCAAAAGCATTTAACCAAAATGGTTTGCTTAAGTTTATGCTAAAATCTTTCTTTTGATCCACTATTTACAATGCCACAAAACCTTTGCTGTAAAATGTGATGGGGTGAATAGGAGAATTACAGCTTTACATGAGCTGCCAAAGAGAGAAGCAACATAAGGTGATGAGAAGGAGCTTTTTTTGGACTTTATTCAAGCTTCTCGACAATAAATTAAGGACATATGAAATCAAAAGAGTTAAGACATACTAAAGAGAGAAAGGAGTGGGGAGCTTACAGAGATGGGAGGAAGTTTTATTTTACAGAAAGCAAAAAATTTCTGTACAAGTGATGGGACTATAGAACTGAGAACTCCATCCCCACTGAGAATAGTGCGATGGAGAAAAGCGGCATCAGAGAAAAATAGAGAAACACGGAGGAAATGAAGGAGTTGCCGCTCAGATGGTGCCCGGAGCCAGAGATGAGATGTAAAAAATTTAACTGTGCAAGGGGAGAAAAACAAAACAAGTTGAAACAAATGATGGATGGTGATTTTAAACAATAAAGGACATGCGAGAGATGTAAAAAGACTGTCAGTGTCACTTAAATATACATATATTTGGTTCATGCGTGTAAGAAAATGATTACATTAGGCATTTTGAGAATTTTTTTTTTTTATTCACACGTACAACATTTATCAAGTTGCAAAAAATGTAAACGTAATGTTTACATTTAAAAATTAGTTCAAATAAATGAGAAAAGAAATAAAAAACGAGTTGAAACAAATGAGAGATGGGGATATCATACAACAAAAGGCATGCCAGAGATTAAAAAAATAATGTTAACATGCATTCCAGATGAAAGACAGTGTGTGTTATTTGCATGTAATCCCATTTTTTATACATAACTTCATACCAAGTAAATCAATAGAAAGGTTTATGTCAATCAAACCTGAAAATTTGATTATACTAGCAGACAGAGAAACTGGAAATGCCATAAAACCAAACTGTGTGCACACTCTTATACATGAACACGAGCAACATGTGGTGATAGTTACATGGAGGTCATGTCGTTGAGAGCGTGGTCCAGCTCCTCGCTGATGGCTTTGTACTTGAGTTTCTGAGCATACAATTCATCTAAAGTTGCCAATTAAGGGAGGGGTGTTGAGTGGGGAGGAAAGGAAAAGAATGGAGAAACAAGAAAATAAGGGAAAGGAAGCAGTGCAAAGGTGGATCGAAAAATGTAAAGTGGCCAGAGAGAGACAGATAACAGAAAAGATTCGGAAACAGTAACTCAACAGAAATTAAATGAAGTGAAATGACCTTCCTTTATCATGAGAAAAATAAAATCTCTCAAATAGCTAAATAGTATACTCTAGCATGGGTGATTATGTACTGATGCTAATTTAAATGCATATCCTTTAAATCACTATGTGAACTGTTAATTGTAACAGATAAACAAACCTAAACCTGATGTATCTTAGGGTTTAGCCCGTGTCTAATAGCAACAGTGAGGTTGAAGTTGACATACCCTCCAGATCATCAATGGTCTTCTCAAGCTTGGCGACTGATCTCTCAGCAAACTCAGCACGAGTCTCAGCCTGGAACACAGAGAGATGTCAGGCCCACTTATATGTAAGCACACACACACACACACACACACACACACACACACACAAGAAGAATGAACTCACCTCCTTCAGCTTGTCAGTCAAGACCTTGATCTCCTCCTCATATTTGTCCTCTTTAGCGGAGTACTGTAGACAGGAAAGAGAGATGGGAGGATCAACATACTGTCTATACACACAAACACTCAGGAATTCACACATATGTCATCAAACATTTACACGCTTACCTTCTCAGCCTGGGCTTCCAGAGACTTCATGTTGTTGGTCACGGTTTTCAACTCCTCCTCCAGCTCAGAGCACTTGCTATAGGTGGAAATGCCAGAAGGTTTGAGACATACTGAGACTAAGATATGCAAATATGTTTTTATAAAGTGTTCAATTTGTTTGTTTTTACCTCTCATTTAGCTCAGCACGCTCCTCAGTACGCTCCAGCTCACCCTCAACAATCACCAGCTTACGGGCCACCTGTGTACCAGCACGAAGAAGTGCACATGTGTTACGTCGTCCAAGATGTAGAGATTGTTTATCGGAAATTATTTATTCGTCATTTTTTTGTACTTGTTCATAATAAATGATAAGAGTGAGAAAGAGAGAAAACTGACCTCCTCATACTTGCGGTCGGCCTCCTCAGCAATGTGCTTGGCCTCCTTCAACTGGATCTCCTGCAGTTCCATCTTCTCCTCATCCTTCAGGGCCCTGTTCTCAATGACCTTCATGCCTCTGAAAGAGAGAGAGAGAGAGGGAAAGAGTTTTGATGTTATTATAACTCTGTAAAAATCATAAAACCTTTTGCATATGTTTAGTAAACTATGAACTTGAATTAGTCAATATTGTCAATGTCCTTCCTTTAGAATGCAATATATGTAATTAAAATCATACAGTGCTTTTTGGCTGATTTGACAAAATATAATGAATTGATATTCTATTTACTGCAATAAAAACTATAACATTTTAGCATTTGTATTACCCCAAAAATGAATCATTAGGATATTAAGTTCCATGAAGATGTTTTGCAAATTTCCTAACGTAAACATATCAAAACGTAGTTTCTGATTAGTAACATGCATTGCTAAGAACATTAATTGGACAACTTTTAATTATTTTGCACCCTCAGATTCCAGCTTTTCAAATAGTTGCATCTCAGCCAAATAGTGTCCTATCCCAACAAACCATACATCAATGGAAAGCTTATTTATTCAGCTTTCAGGTGACTGGTATGACACATTTGACACCCTTGACCTCTTTCCATTTCTTGCAAAAAAAAAGTTATTTTTAAGAGTTTCAGGACTTGTTTTGTGCCCTAGTTGTTTGAAGCGGCCTCTGAGTTTTCATACACACCTCTCACTCTCATCAGCAGCCTTCTCAGCCTCCTCCAGCTTCTGCAGAGCAGTGGCCAGACGCTCCTGAGCGCGATCCAACTCCTCCTCAACCAGCTGGATACGTCTGTTCAGGGAAGCGACGTCGCCCTCAGCCTGCGCACAGACAACGAGTAATGAGCTCACAGCGCACTGAGACGTCTAGACTACGGTAGTAGCAGAATAATACAGCGCAAAAAAATCCAGAACTTATAATAACACTGTCGTTTTACATACATACTATGGTTTTAAACGTGATATATGATATCTTGACAAATACCTCACCACATTCAAACGCTAGCGTCTACTAATCTTCTGGAAAAACATTGTAAAATCTATAAAATAACGCGTTGTTTAAAGATGGGAGGACGTCACCTGTCAAAAGCACCACCGCCCTCTCCATCCATTAAGCGCCAGTACACAGTCAATAACTGCGAACTTTCTAACGTGTTTAAATATAATTTTAGAGTGATCTTCTTGTCATTTTGATTTGATCTTATGCGAAAACGCGCTATAGACTGCTAATACACTTAAATCATTATCGTAAGCTCACAGATTTCCTGGCTGCGCGCTCGGACTCGAGCTCCTCTTGTAGTCTCTGTATTTTGCTCTCAGCATCGTCTGCTTGTTCTTGAAGTGACCTGATTTTCTTTTTCACAGCGCCGAGATACGCCGCGCCAGCAGCCATCACGAATCTTGCGGTTTGTTTGGATAGGGTGTCACGGGGTGTTAGCGGCGCTCCAGTAAAGCGAGTAGCCCACCCTGATTCCCAGCCAGTGACTGGTAACGTTTTGCACAACACCGGAAGTCAATGGATCTATGCTGTATTATCGTTTTTAAACCACCTGACCTGCTTAAAGCGTAATTAAATGAGAAATATCAATGATTTTCTTGTTTTATCACAAGGATGAATAGGCTACTGTCATAAATATTGAACATTATTAAAAATATATATAATTGAATGAATTGGATGATTGTTGATAAATGCATTTTCATCTCTCCGCCTATTCGTTTGGCTTTTCAGCTTTTGCACTCATTTGGATCCTGAATTCTGTGCAACCTGTTAACTGTGCCATGTTCTGGGCGTACAGCGCCCCCCTGTGAACGGTTGCTGTAACACAGCTTGAGCACAATCCACTGGAAATCCATTGAGTTGGAGAATAGTTTCTGTGTAAACCGACTATTTTGGGCTTTATTTCGAATGACACCCTCTCTCAACAAAAGCTCGAAACTGCAAAAATATGGTCCTACAAGTATTTTAAAGCTTACAGGTTCAAATGCGTTTGAAATATTAGAAATTGGTCACAAAGGTGCGCTAAATAAATGTTTATTCAGTCAAATCCTCAGTGATTTGTATAGACGTCTTTGATAGCTGAAGGTTAGCTGACGTTCTCTAATATACGTTCTCTAAAATAAAGACGTGTCATAAATAAGATAATTGGCCATAAGTATTTGATCACAGTCCATTAGGCTATATAACAAAAAGGTGGTTATTTATTTATTTATAGTCAAAGCAATTCACAAATGTGTTTTATTAGATAATATAATTGCTTGTATCGATTATCTGACTATCTTGATGGGTGATCGCTGGTCTTAAGTATCCAGCAAGGGTGAGGTGAAACTCTACACGGACCCCTAGCTATTAAGACGCCTGTAGGTGGGCAAACGAACCCCCAGATGCTTTCCTTATAAAGCGCAATGCTATATTTAACCCGCCGTTTGCATACACTCTCCTGCAACTGTACATATGGCAGACTGTTTTCCCATCTGTGTCTTGGTTTACCAGGTGGTGCAAACACATTTAACAATGACCGGTGTCATTTCAAAAGGCTGTGTTTTGCAGTTCCCATTAAAGTTTAACCGGTAAAAACTATGTCCGAAGTACTGTGCGATGGTAAAAATTAAATCAATTGTAGGTCTATATAGTGAGTTGAATAGACAGTCTGTCTAGTCGAGATGGGCACCGGTTGCGTGACATCAGACAGGGGACACTACGTTTCCATGAATGCTTACATCGGTAGCTTTCTTCTCAGCCAGCTCCAGTTTCTCCTGAGCATCCTTCAGGGCTTCAGAGTATTTGTCCAACTCATCCTCAGTTGCCTTCAGCTTCTTCTGCAGGGCGACCAGGTCATCCTCGAGCTACAGGAGGAACACGTGTGTCAATACACAAGGAGAAAGACAAGGACAGCTGCCAGCTGCGTTTGTAATGAAAATGCATTAGGCTATATGTCTATAAAACAGAAGGTACTCTGAAATAAAAAGTACATTTTAAAATAAAATATAAGAAAGGCTATAACAGAAACAAAAAAAGCTTATTTAAAATTGAATTATGCATTAAGCCTCAGCACAATTAGCTGTTAAAACAATGTAAAGTCTGATTTATAAAGGTGCAACAGAGCCACCCAGATGCACGAGCGCCCGGTTCATGTCCAACCTGCTTGCTTCTGTCCTCTGCTCCCTTCTTATCGGCCTCAGCCTGCTCTGCTCTGTCCAAGGCATTCTCCTTGTCGAGCTTGAGCATCTGCATCTTCTTCTTAATGGCATCCATGGCTGCGTTTGAGTATGGGTGGTCGCACCAAACACTGGACTGAGAGCGGCGATGAGCGTCTGTGCTGAACTGAACGCTGAGCTGGAGTGCGAGCTGGTCTAGCTGTAGCCTGTCAAATATGTGCCTTCACAGGAGCCTGAGAAGTTCCGCAAGACACCCAATACTTTTTTGGGAACGGCCCTTAGCGGTTCCTCCTGCGTCGCGTCTTTTTTTAAGGATCTGGACGGCGATTCGCTGCCCACCGACATTTGACCACTGAAATGCCTATATATGGGATCTGAGGGCCAAGACGTCTTACAAGGGGGCCGTGTTCCTATTTCTAACACCCCAAACCTGAAAATGAGGGAAGAGGAGCAAAACTGTCCGGATAGCAATTTACACGTTGCCCAATTGATGAAAACGCTGATTACGCGAACCCCAACCTATAGTGTTTGTGCTGGCTAAATGAAAAGATGACTTTTGCCCATCCATGAATTCTTTACAAAGAAAATTAAAAAGTCTTTATAGAGAGGGGGGGGGGGCAGCGATTGATTTTATACAGCACACGAGGGGCTCATGAAAGTGATAATCTTAAGGGAAGGCGTTACTATCTCTGGGTCAGTCTCGTAACAGAGAGGCATGTCAACGAGTCCCTCAGGCATTGTTCATAATCTGAAGAGCTTTAGATACGGTGGCTGTTGAACAGCAATCTCTCAGCACGCTTGCGTTCATTGCCAAGCACCGTGCTGGCTTTAATCGGCCGCGGTAAAACCCCCCAAATCTCTTGGAATCACAACGACGTGTCGTGTGGCACAGCTACAGCTGTCAGCCATGCCGAGAAGATACAAGCCGCATGTAACGCCTCTGTCTAAGCTTTGCTACATCATTTAATACATTTTCACTTGGGAGTGAGGTTACTTGGGTTCAGATATCCTCTAGCCCACTTGCAAGCTACAACAGGTAATGATTTACTGTATATATGTGTTTCACAGTTTATAACAGTCGAATTGTAAAGGGAGTTTTGGATAAGAAGATGATAAGATGCAGTCTTTCTACAAAGCTGTGGTGTTTGCCATCAATATTAATTTCCTATACTCTCACATTCCCACACCATGAACTTTCCTCCAGGAGGTTATTTTTACTCTTTCCCCTCCTGAAGGAAGCACCTGCCACAGTCTCTTCTTAGCCGTTGTAAGACAAGCTTTTCTACACACACAACTAAGCTTAATCTCCAATCACACAACAGTGTTTTTTATCATTGTCTATTACAAATGTAATGAACAATTGTACATGCATTTTTATTATAGCAATTAAGCATGCATGGAATATACTACGTAACATGGACACTTGACTTTTTTATGCTTTCATGATCTAATATTACCATTAGGGGAGAAAAAACATGCAGCATGAATGGTTTCTTTTTGATTAATAATATATTATGCATACTGCCTTGAAATAGATTAGAATCACCTACGCTCTTTTAATTAAAACGATTCCAAAGGGCTTTTTGCAGCAATGCAATAGAAACATTTTTCTGTGAACAGATTTTTTTTTTTATTGTGGAAAACATTTTATTAATCCTAGGAAACGTTTCCCAGTATAGAGAACCTAGTTCCCACCATAAACCAATAAATAACATTGATTTCTAAAAGTGTATTCTAGTTTCATTCTATTCCTCACTGCTTACAGTTAGTCTTTCAGAATGATCAGACTAGTATGTTATATCCAGAGACATTCAAGCAGACGTGCAAAGCTTCCTCTTGGGGAAAACCTTTCATCAACGCACTTACGCCTGGCACCTCAACCTGTTAAATGCCTTTGATTCGACTTCAAGATTTTCTGAATGCTGCTGAATAGGCTATAGCTTTGATAGGACTGTTCTGTATCATTGGAATACAGAGATTTGGAGCAATGCCGTTTGAGTAAGTTTACATAAATCTACAAAAATGAAAATGTTGTACTAATGGAAACTGCTCAAATTTGATTTGCTGTGTTATATTTCTGTGTGGGTGCTGGAGAGGGCAGAGCTGCTGTTGCAGTCTAAGGGAATTAAACACCCATAAACTCTATTATGTTGGCACCTATAACATTCAACCATAAACTTGTGTACTTCTCACCGTCTTTTCCTCTCCCATGGAAGTTACACAGACTAATGCTTTAAACTTGTGTTTGAAAATATCTACCGTTTGAGGAAATTTGACAGTTATACTTGCCAAACCAATTGCAACTCTAATTGTACCAACTGTAAATCTTTAAACATGCGTATCTTCTATGACCATCTCCCCACAGGGGACTAAAATTAGCACCTCCTCGAGTATGTGATCCCACCCAATATAGCCCCATACCCTCATGCTGACTAAGACATACCACCTCTGCCCTACCCCCATGCCCATGTCTTAAAGGAGCAGTCAGCCTGAACTTAGAGCCGTAGTGTCATATTGAGTTGATCTATAGTGGCAGATAACTCATCTCAGCTCACAATCATAAAGAACAGCTCAGAATAACAGCAAAACTACAGACAGAAACAGGACACTGAGTACATGCTCTAAATGAGCTAAAATGTTTGTGTCAGCCACTTTAACACATCACTGACATGTACCTCTTTTAGATGTAAATATCACAAAGCGTATGTGGAAGAAGGGGAGGTGGTACATAAAAGGCAAAGTTGATTCTATTTGGCATCTTAGAGATTTATAACCTTCTAAATTGAGACTACATAAACTTACAGATGACGATGTAGAACATTAATCCAAAGCTCGCAAGCTTACTACTTGCCTCAAACCTAATACTGAACTGGTGTATTTGATATTCTTTTGAGTGAACTTATTTTCTATTTTTAGTAGCAGTTATAATAACCAATTATCACTTTTTATTATAGTACACTTTCCAGGATGTTTCCCTACAGCTTTTTACATGTTTAAATGTAAACTGTATGAATAAAAAAGTATAAATGCAAATGATAATAATAATAATAGTAATGCTAGTAACAAAGTGAGGCTGCATAATCATTCAAAGTGGCAATAAATTGATCAACATCTACTTATGTTATTCTGTGTGCTTAAGATGTGCTTTTTTTGCATTGTTTTCATTTTAGTTTTAAATATAATACTATGCATATTTTTACTTTTTTATGTAAAGAAGAATCCAAATCCGATGTATAGTTCATATTTCAGGCTTGATACTATAGAAAAGCGCTGTTTTTCAGTTTTTTTTTAGCTTGATCTAAAAATATAGCATGTGTTGCTTTTAGCAATGGTGTAAACCATTCAATGTAAATTATAATTGACAATTATGATTTTAGTCATAATCGTGCAGTATTAATGCATTATTATTGTTGCACACATTGACCACACCCTCAAAATGATTAAAGAGGATAAAAAAAGTCACAGATACTCGAGAGCCAATTGTTTTTGTAATATACAACTTTAATGAATGAAGGATTGAAATGTTTTTGTGAGAGTTCATTCTTTAATATACCCCTTACCAAAAGCATTAAAAATAAGAATGGGGATTGTTAACTCGCTGTTCAGTGCACAAATTAATTGGTTTAACACTGTTCAGCATGCAACCAACATTATGTTTCATTGCCAATTTACTTTCATGTCAAAGGTACAAGAAAAACATTCCATACAAACACATCATTTGAAGAGAAGTATACTTTTAAACCCTTTATTTTAAGTTAAAATGTACTCCATACAGGTAGAAGCTTTACATGTATAACCTGATTTACTGCAATGTTCTTACAGGCAGTCGTTCAAAGACACCCACAAATAAAGAAAAAGTCAATTGGTATTCTCAAAATGTCACTTTCAGGACTTTTCTTCTATAGTCGTCCACACAATGCTCGAGCTGGCAACATTGATCATTCCCAATCTCTGCCAATAAATGTAATGGAGCATGCACAAAAAATGCTTTCCAAAAGTGCGCCGTACAATCAAACATTTGTATATAAGCCATATGCATTTACAGCAACATGAAGCAGATACACTTTCCAGACAAATCTAAAGGGGGAACTGCTTAAAATGAGTTTCATAGGCCACTTCATGACAATGTCTTGCTGTAGTGATTACCAACTCGTACCATTCCAACTCCGAGCACCATAGAACACAAAAGTAGTAACAGATTAGCAGCAACTCCGCTTCGGCCAGAATATAAACACGTGATCTTGTCTCCGACAGTCAGAGAACCGATACGTTCATCGACAGTGATAAACTAAGGCACTGAGACTAAATGTACATAAAGCCAACAGAAGTGTTGCTGTGGCAAAGCAATAAAGCACTGAGAACAGATTTCCAGGGTTGCATATGACCCCAATACAAGCATAAATGTGACACACTAGAGCATGAGGCTAAAAATCAGAACGTCATAACAGCATCAAATGGTTTAGAGACTTAAGAGATATAATGAAGAGAAAATAAAAACAGCTCTGTAAAATACTGCAGTGGCTGGTACTTTCAGTTTGAGAAGAAAAGTCACTCTTAAAGTATGTCTGGCTCTACATAAAGTGAAGTGCAACACATTCATTCAGCCATGTCCTTTTGAACGTACATCCTTGTGCCCAAAACAACAATAGGAGCAATTCTATACATTCAGTATTTGGATTTCTTTGCTGTGGTATAACGTCAGTATTAGGGGGTTAGGGATGGAATCTTCTGAGGTTAGTATTGTTTTCCGATTCTCCAGATTTCATTCTCATGCAGTAAAGCACATGGGCAGCAAGAACGATTCACTGGAGGTGATGCATTTTAGACTCTTATTCTGAGTGGTTTTGTTTTACATTGCACATTTTACGCACATTTGTAAATATCTTTTATTTGTATACTTAGTGAACTTCTAAGCATTGAAAGTGAAGCATAAAAAAAAATTTATCTCACCATTACAAATGTACAAATGTTAAACATTCTACTGGAGTCTCTAACAATCACGTTTCTTTCCTTCTTGACTTTAAATGATGCAAGTATTAAAGTCTGCACCTTGTTTGAAACCCTGTAAATGCTTTATTTCAATGAGTGAGATCGAACAGGGCTCATTTATTTCTATCCCAAAAGAGTAATCCTGGCTGTTCTGAGCTTCCAAAATCTTCATGCACACATTCACAAAGTTCAGATTCATGCCAGAAATTCAAAGCTTCTTCATGGAGGAGGAGAAGGCATGAACACATTTACGGTTAAAGAGACAAGACGGCCGGTGTTTGAAATGTTCAAGAGTTTAAATATTTTAAAATTCACAATTCAGTCAACTGAATCAATAACCCTTCATCAGTTCAGTAGGTGTCATATGGACTGCACTTTAGAGAAATTCATCTCTGTCCTGAAGGCAAAGAAAATCAACCGGTGGACAATTTGATTAAAGGCAAGCCAGCATTTCGGTTTAGTCCTCATCCTCTCGGAGTTCACTTGGCAGGAACTTGTACTGCTGTTGTCTGATCTGTGCCAGCTTCTTACGGGCCTCTTCTAGCTCCCTTTCCTTTCTTAACATCTCCTCCTGAGCAGCAATAATCTGGGCCAAACAGACAAAGCATGAAATATGAACTTAATTAAGCAAATATATTAAAAAACATACTGTTAAAAAACAGTAATTAACAATCCCAATAAAATATTAGATCAAATTATGAAGATGTATTTAAAAGATTTTCCTGAGTGTTATTATTATTATTATGATTATTTTAAATTATTATTATTATATTTTTTTTTTACATACAGTAGCACACATTTTGTTGTCAAATTAATTTTGTCTATTAAACATTGATTTTTGTCTAAAATAAATAAATTAATAAATTTATTTTTTACTAGCCATCTTTTAAACTGTTAACAATGATAATAATAATAAAAAACAAGAAACAATTACTATTATTTTTATCATCGCTATTATTATTATTATTATTATTATTATAAGATCATATAAGCAGCCATGACCTAGAGAGGCATTTTAACAATATTCTAAATATTTTTGCATTATACTGTTTTATTACACGTCTCTCTGGAATGCTTGATTCTGATTGGTCAGTTGAGACATTTGCAGGTTCGTTCTTTTCGAATAAT
>JAUCMU010000125.1:12086850-12097777 GCA_032275025.1 Enteromius treurensis | reverse complement strand
TGACAAACACTGGACAACATAAGGTGCAATAAATAACTAAAATACATCCGTTGTAATATATTCATATGTAGAAGTTAATAAATTGTCTTACGGTTGAATGTTAGTCACATGGTACTATATCGTTTCGCGGAAGGATGAAAATGTTCATTTATAACAAATATGCAAATAAAATGTTTCAAATTCATATTCAGTTTTTTTTTCTTATGTGGCAAGTAGCCGTGTAATAAGCAGAATAATATACAGGCAGCCGGTAGTTACAAGACTGATCACACTGTCAGGGCTTATTTCTGCGATAACTACCGGCTGCCTGTACATTATCCCTTACATATTATACTGTATTTTGAGTTCATAGTCTACATATATCTATTATTATTAACAACAATAAAAAAAATCGTTAAATAATATTATTTAAGCAAATCAATAAATTTCTTCTTATTATTATTAACAAATGAATCGTAGACAGAATTCAGCGTGTAATCTTACCTGAGCAATTCCTCCAACAAACCTGGTCTTGACCACTACATTATCATCATCCGCCTTGTTGAAAGCAGCTTTCTGGGCCGCTCGAACCAGACTGTCAGAGGCTCGTTTCACAGCATTGCCTGCAGCCTGCAGATAACACATAAGAAGTTCAAGAAATGAGCCTATGAAATTCATGTTCAATGAAGGCGGTAATGTAAGCCTAGGCTTATATGGGAACATGTACAGTGCAGTTGCCATTTAAAATATCAGAATGAATTTAGTATTCTTCTTTATGTAACCGTATATACCTGAAGCCTCCTCATAGCCTCTGAATCCTGCTCCGCTTTAACCTTGCACGCCACCAGGAGCTGTGCAGTGGAAGCAGCCACTTGTTTGGCAGAAGAGATGAGCTTTTCTTCACTGGCATGACCTTGGACTGATGCATTCGCTGCCTCACAGAGGTTACTGGTGGCTGCGGCAACCATGCGTGCCTGTAACAGTCAAGAGACAGAGAAGTCATGCAGGAATATAACATGATGACATTTCATCTGCACTCTTCAGTTCTTAAGGACTCCTTACAGCAGATATAAGCCCTTGGGACCACTGCCCATCATCCACAGCATTAGCAGGGATGGCTCCCACCTTCAGAAAAAAAAAAAAATTATTAATATTCTATAAAAACAGAGTAACTGAAAAATTCAAGAAACGGTTGCTATAAATAATCATTTTACAGACTGATTAACAAACGTCTTTGTTTGCTTACCTTGCCCTGGGCTACGAGTTCTCGCTGAGCTGCTGAAGCTGATTTTACAAGAGCGCTGGTGGCTGCAGCGATAGATTTGGCTGCCTCAAGTATCTGCTCCTCAAAGTCTAAATTCTCATCAGCTTGCTGCACACAAAAATCAAAATATCATGAAACATGCAGTTGTAACATCTTGAGGAGTTGATAAAAAAAATCGGCCAACTGTATTAAGACTGTATACTGCTATTAAAAAAAGGGCAAAATACAAAACAATTGAAGAATTATGGATTTTTTGGTTGAGGCAGCAATTTTGTAGTTATATTACATTTGTTACTAATTTTATTGTCACCATGTGTTTGACTTATACAACAAAAATATAAGTTCAGCTCAAATGTCTCAGTTTTACAGTTCTTTTTGAGCTGATTAATGCAATCTTTAGGCCTCTACTACACGCTACACGTGATCATGGCTTTGTTTTATTTGTTATTTTTTTGTTTTTCAATAAATGTTTTATTTTAAAATTGTGGTATTTGGAATTCCTTTATACTATAAACACATATATAGTATTATATATAAATATATATTTTAATGCTGTCGAACTAAACAATTAACGGTTCACTGCGATTAATAGCATCCAAAATAATTGTTTTTGTTTACATATTATACTGTGTATATTTATTATGTATATAAACACACACATATACAGTGCACGCACATATATTTTGTAAAGGAAAACTTATTTTTAATGTTATTATTCACAATCATTTGACAGCAATAACACAACTTTTTTTTGATGTTTTTAAAAATCTATCACACTATTGCTCAAAATGAGAGCACTGCACACAATACCCTTACAATCCATTCAGTTAGTGCGGTGTATTAAGCATGTGCACTACCTTTGGCTTGGCTCTTGGTTTGAGCTGCTCAAGTTTCTTGGCTGCTGCTTCGATTGAGGCCGCAGCTCCCAATAACTCAGTTTCGGCGATCACAGTAGGATCCTCAGGGTCAACCCACTCAGTGCCTGATAACACAATACACACACTTAACTAATGTTTGACAAGGCCTGGAAAAAATACATGAGCGGCATGCTGCATTAACTGAAAAAAAAGAAAGCAACAGAGTAATTAATTTAGTCAGTGTTAAACACAAATGAAATACCACAAGACGAATGAAAAAGACACAAATGTGGTTAAATAAGAAAATGAATGTGAAGACTGGAAAGATGGAATTTTGTACTAGCATCTTACGGTACTCACCCTCATCTTGAGCGAGACAGGAAAAATAGGAAACTTTGCTTAACACAGTAAATCCAAAGTACATGTTTGTGTCTAAATGATGGTGTGTGTTACAAAATATCTCCTACCTTTCATTGCCTCTGCTGTTTGAATCAGTTCAGTGACGGCTGCAGCAACCTTTTTCGAGAACAACACCAATTTCTGTTTCTGGTCACCTGTTGGCTTTTGTAAGACCTGAAATGACAAACAAACAGTTCTGGTTAACACAACACTTTGAACAAAAGCACAGTGCAGATGCATCGTGTGTGTAAATGACGGTGTTTGTACCTGCAGGACATGTTCGAGGAGATCTATATATCCATTAGTACATTCAGTGCCGTATAACAGAGCTCTCCTCCTGACATCCTCACTCACTTCCTCATGATACGCCGCTTGCTAAGGGGGAAGATATTAGAGTCTGTTAGGTGCACCAAAAACACATTTGCTAATCCATTGAGAATGAAGCATATGCAAGTATATGAACACACCTTGCATGTGGTCAGCATATCGGCTATGACCTTGCGGCTGAGGTTGGCTGTGGAGATGACATCTTCCTGTCTGGCAGAATTTCCTGCTGCAACAGCTTTGGCTGTTGCTGTGGTGATGCCCTTCGTCATGCGAATGAACTCTTCGGGAGTGGTTGATTTCTGCGGGGCTTCTTTAGACTGGAACACCTAATGAAGACACAATTGTTCATTTAAAATGTTTTATATTAATCTTCGTCACAACTTGTATATATTTAAGCAAGATTTGTACACAGGTCAAAGTTAAAGAATTGATGCTTTACACAGGAAAAAAATTATGCGCTTAAACTCTTTCCTTGTGTCTTCAACTTACTGCGAGTTCCTGTTTGATGCACTCGATAGTGGCTTCCAGAGCTCTGGTTCCTCTTGAAGCCTCATCCTCCACTGCCTTTACCGTTTTCAGTAAGGATGTTACATTAGTTACCATAACCTGAACACACAGACGTAAGACATACATTTACGTTTCACATCTGAATACCGGTCCCAGCGTCATCTTTCATCTAACTTTTACAGAAGAATATTTCTTGACAGAGTTTACTATTGCCAACATGTCTGCCTTTGAAACCAATTTATAAACTTATTTGCTGCTATCTTTTCAATTTATAAAGAAATATTGTTTTCATATAAATATATAAAATTGCAATTAAATTATTAAAATATTAAATATAAAGCTCAACTAATCTAAACATATATATATATATAATAAATAAATAAGAAAATTATATATATATTTATAGATAAATCAGTAACCACTCTCTTCTCTAGATATTTAGATATGACTGTAACTTAAACCAAAATTAAAATAAAAGCAAATATAAAAATAAAAGCCAAAAAACTGTACATAAACAATAACAAAAAAACACTTAACTAAGGTCAAACTGGTAAAACCACCATTTTTTTAATACTTAAAAAATGAATCCAAACTCATGCAGAACTATACCATTAATAGAGCATGTAGTTGATTTTATCGCACAATACTTGGGACTACGTGTGCAATGGGAATGATAGTAGCTGATGGAGAAGAAAACATTCATTTTCTCATTAATAATTAATCTGATTAATGGCACACATTGGAATGAGCTTCTCACCAGAACACTTTTACTCATATCTGAGTTAGGAGACATTTCCATCCGTGCAGCCAGATTTCTGAAGGACAACTGGGAGATTACAGTTTCAGAGACAAATTTATAACAGCTAACTGTCTAGATGGAGGAGTGTTTCTTACCAAATTCTGTGCTCTTGAGGTATAACGGTAAATGTGGAAAAGGGAGAATAATATTTATGTTTTGCAGAAGTGTTTTTGACAGTCGTACCTTGGCCGCACTCTTGAGCTGGAACATGGAGGGGTCATCTGCTGCTTTTCCTGCCGCACACTTGGTGGCACTAATGAGCTCAGCTAAAGCTTTAGCAACATCCTTCACTGCGTTGATCAGCACCACCTATGAGGAGATGAATGACAATAACACATGTGCATTCCAGGGAGATGACTTCGGAGCTGCTGGTAAATCCCTGTGTTTGACTTCTCATCTGTCCTCATCACTTTCCCCATGACTCTCACCTGTGTTTCTGGGTCATCCGGGCCTATGCTGGCTGCTCCCAATTTCACCACATCTGTGAGTTGCGTAATGGTCCTGGCAGAAGACTGGGCGGCCTGGGCCAGCTTCTCTTGACTTGATGCTGCACCTGAAACGAGGTTCTTAGTGTCCTCCACCAGTGCTTTGGCGGTCTTCAAAATATTCTCCCTAAAAACAAAAGAGAGAAGAGTGAAAGGTTTTATTACAATGCTTATATACATAAAAACTATTTTATATGCTGCCTTCTTGCTTAGGAACATTTATTAGCCTTTTTAATGTGCAACTCTGATTAGTCATTCTGGGGTCATATTTTTTTTTAACTGTTAAACTGTATTTTTTCTGTGCTGTTAAATGTTTCTAGTATCACCTCATCTTTTCATCTCAAGTGATACAAATTAAGTATACACACAAATTCAATAGATAAAGTAAATAAAACAGAAATTCAATATATATTGTCAGTATACTAAAAATGGAATCAACTACATTCTACATTAAAAATGTATTCTTTATTAAATATCCAAATATTTAATAATTCGATTAGTAGAAAACAGACATGTGCAATAGGGGGTGCTTAGAGCCTCAAGCCCCTGCTGCTTTTTCCAAAACTGCATTCTCTTTCAACAAATATTAACAATAGTATTGTGGCAAGCACTGTGCTCAAATTTCATTGGACAATGTGAAGTGGGATGGTTTTTATTAATAAATTGGTTGAAAACTATGTTGCCACTGTCTGGTTTTCTTTCTTTCTTTCTTTTTTTTAAACAAACCTGAAACTGCTAAAGTAGAAGTAGTCTCATTATTGTAAGTAGTGTTTAATTTACACCTATTTACATATTGATATACTGTTAACTATTTATCAAACCTATCAGCGTTGGTTAAACGAAGCCCAAGGTCCACCAGCAGGAGTATCATGTGAAGTGGAAGCACATCAAGTACAAGAAGACATGAAGTACTTTATATCTATAACTATGCATACATATAATTTTGGTAACATTTCAATACAGGGACCAGTTCTAACTTTTAACTTAAGCATGTCTATTATTCATATATTGGTTGTTTTTCAGTACTTATAAAGCATGTTTTCTACATGACCTTATTCTACACTCCTAATCCTGCTTAATACCTCAATATAACAACTACCGTATTAACTTAATAAACAGTGAATTAGGAATTTTTTAAGGCAAAAGTCATAGTTAATTGTTTGTTAATAGAGAAAATGGAATCTTAAAATAAAGTGTGACCATAATTTAATCTAGTAATTGTTTGATTGAATTACTCCGTATAAATTCCCCTATTTTATATTTAAGCCCCTGTCCCAGAGAAAGTCTCTAGATATCCATGTTAGAACTGCAAAAATAAGCTCCCCTTTAGGATAACACAAGACTAACCTGCTTTATTTTGCAATGACTGAAAGATGCACCAAAAATTTCTGAAGAAAAATAAACAAATATATAAAAACGAAACTCAAATTCACTTTTTTTTGGGGCCCAATGTATCGAAATGTTTATTTCATTTTTGTTTCTGTAAATTAACCCCATTGCACTGCATATGCTGCACTGTAACCCCACTGTACCTGTGATCAGCGAAGGAGTCTGAATCGTTCTCAGCATTAAGTGTGCCAGCAGAAGCAAACATGATGGTGGTGTCCAGGTCAGCGATGATGCCTGATACAGCACTAGCAGCAGTGATACAGGCTTGAGTGCCCTTATTACCGGCTTGCAATGCCGAAAGCACCATAGACACCTACAGAAAACAAACTTGTATTACAAAAAATACATAACTTCTACTCTATGCAGATTTACGTAAACCAAAAATGACGTAATCTGCATTTTAATACCTTCTCTGTGACAGTACGTGCGCAATCGATAAGTTCTCTCTTCGTGAACGAGTCAGAACGACTAATCTGCAGCGCTCCAGCTTTCTGAACGAGCACAACACAGCCGTGCCCCAGCTCCTGCACTCGTGTCTTTATCTGGAACCCGATCTACGATCATCAGCACACACGAGGGATTAGCATGTATGTGTGAAAAATAAATACAGAGGGTGGTGATGCATGTGTATATCGGTCACCTCCTCCGGTTCAGCAGTAGCAGCAGCCAGACGGCCCTGAACTGCAAGCTGACTGTAGTCTGCAGTGACCTGAGAAGCCAAACTGCCCAGATCCTCTGGAGCACTCACTGATTTAGTGATCTGAGCGAGAGAATGAAGGGATTATGTGAAATTAGACCCCAAAGTCAGTTTATTAATCTTTATGATATAAAAAGACTTTATCAAACATATTAATTGTACAAAACTATGATCGCTTACCATTTCCTGTGCACTGACGGCAATAGCTTTGGAGTATCTCACCATGGTGGTCTGATATTCTACAAATGAACCTTCTGGTTCAGGTGGGGTACCTTCACCTAACTATAGAATGAAAAGACCACTGAAATATGTTGCATTGCTGCTTTAAAACACTTCATATGCCAAAGTATGTGGGTTATTACCTTGCCCATGGCATCAGCAATCGAATCCACCATGCCACTGACCATGCCAACCTCACTAGCAGCTTCGTTAAGGGTCAGCAAGAGGTCATCAACAGCTTCCCTCATCAACTGTGCAGCTTCTGCTATGGCATCATGAGTATGAGCCGCCTGAAGACAAACAAACAAATGAATTTGCTAAAAGATCGACATTTTCTATGAAGAAAAGCTCAAATTTGAGTGAATGAAAGAGAAGTACCTTTGGGTTTCCACCACCTTCTTTGGCAGCGTACAGCATTTGTAGAGCAGACTCGGCGAGAGTCTTGGTCTGATCCAGAAGGTTCATCTGCTGCTGATGATCCAAGATTTTGGAAGCCATGCCCATAGCGGCGGAGACCAGAGGAGTGAAGTAACTGACCAACTGAGAGACCTGAGGGACAGATGTAGGTTAAGTATGAGTACAATATGGAGAGTTAAATATGGCATGCATCAGTGTTGAAAACTATATGACAATTAAGTCACCTTATGACCCAGTTGAGCTGCTTCTCCTTTTGCTGCTGTGGAAATTGGCTCAATCAGGTGACCCACTTCCTGAACAGATGATGTTAACTGCTCCTGCAAAGCCTGGAACATACAACAATGGTTAAGGACTCCAGGTTAATTTTCCAGATTTTCCAAAAAAACATTTAAGAAAACAAAGAGGACCCACAAGCAGCTGTAGAAACACATTTACCTCAGATGAAACCTCATCTCTACGGGGAAGATTTTGGCTGACAGCTGCAAGAGAGGCCTGCTCAATATCTCGAATGAACTTATTGATATTATCAATGGCTGAGTCACATTCCTTCTGGCCAGGGGCTTTATCCCTGTAATATCAAACACATGAACATCAGTTATTAAAGCAAAAACGTTCATAGCAGTCATTTCTAATCTCGGGTCTCACACAAACATACAAAACTTTGACTATTTGTGTGTTACCTGATAGCAGTAATGAGACTCTTGATGGAATCTGACACAGTGCGTGAATGACTCGCCAGTAATGACCATGTGGGTGGATCTTTAGGGTTCATTACCAATGACCTAGCTGTCTTCAAAAGGTGGGTTGAGCTATCAAGCATGGCACATGCCGACTGGATGATTGGCTCCTGTGCAGCAGAACCCTAAATTTTGAGTAAAAAAACAAATATGAACAACAAGGATTACACAATCGTAAATAACGATCTAAAGAAGAACCTCATACCTCTTTACTTATCTGCGCAGGAACACTAGCAAACTCTGGATTGGATGCAAATGTGGTCAGATTGTCAACAGCTTCAATGAGCGGCGCTGTGGCAACACGACATTTCTCACGGTTTTCCTCTGAAAAATCTCCATCCAAAGCCTATGGTGGGAGAGAAGAGGTAAATGATCAAAAATGATGTAAGGGAACAATCATTTGATGTCACTGGAGTGGATAAAATTTGGATTAAATGTATAAAGACGAGTGGTTTAACCTTGATTGTTTTGACCAGGTTGGCTGTGCTGTTTGCCACTTCTTTGGCTGACTGCACAAAGTGTCTTTTAGCCAATGGGTTTGCAGTCTTAGACGAGGCCAGGCGGCAAGCGTTACACAGTGCTGAGGTGTGCTTAGCAACAATGGTGGCAGCTGAGAGCACCTGCAACAAGCACATGTGAATATTTTGGCCTTAAAAGCGCAGATGAAGATGTTGTAGAAAGACAAGTTTTGGCCTTACGTCCAAACACTGCATGCATAATGTTTGACGCTACCTGTGAAGGACTACTGTCTGGGTCAACAAGATTTTGGCAAGCCATCTGGATTGCCTGATTAGCACGAGCGAACTGGATAGGATCCACTAAGCCTGGATGTCCAGCTTGGCTGTTGGGGTCAGACACACCAACTAGGTAAGCAGCCTAGAGACACATCAAAAAACAAGTATGATTGATACATACATAAAAGAGTCAGAGGTAAACAAGTATAATGGTGGTGAACAAATTATGAGATTAAAGGGCAGAGAGGGAAGCGTCTTACCTGTCCAGCTGCTTCGGTCAGACCACACAGAGCTTTGGAGGCTCCACCCACACAGTCTCCAAATGCTGGAACATCTCCTGTCTTGCAGTTATGAGAGATCCCGGCCATAGACTCACCGAGAACCTGCAGTATATAACAGATGGGTCATCATCTAAGGATATGCATCAACAGGGTAAAGGAATATAATATTTTGTATATGAGATACTTGAAATACTTCTACTGAAATCTGCATTATAAACTTTTTCACAATTTTTTACACTACCATTCAAAAGAATTGGGTATGTAAGATTTTTTTTTTTAAATGTTTTTGGGGATGAAACACATGTGTGACACTCACAAAGGTCGCACTTACTGATCATTGATGCAGTAAAACATTTTTATAATTTGAAAAAAACATGTAACATGACATGTAATTTATTTTTGTGATGGCAATGCTGAATTTTCAGAAGCCGTAACTACAGTCTTCAGTGTCACATGATCCTTCAGAAATCCTTCTACTGTGCTGACTGTGCTAACTGTGCTTAGCTAACATGCGAAATGTTTCATTTTCAATAACAAATCCTGATAATATTTCAAGTAAACCTCCAATAATACCTACAGTATGTTTCTGTTACCTTAGAGTTCTCCATGACACTTTCGATGCAGTCAAAGTAGGAGAGATCATTGACTGGCTCATTTGGGTTATCTAGCAGTCCCCTAACAGCCTGTAACCCATATAGAGAGACAATATACCTTCTTTTTTCAAATATTAAAACAAATTACTTAATAGTTTGCACTGTATGCATTGTTTGAATATAATACCTCAAGCTCTCTTAGGGCATTGTCACATTCTCTTTGCCCTGGGGCATTCTGGGTACACAGTGTAATCAGCTGATTGATGCTGTCAGTCACCGATCTGAATAAACACAGGAGAGAGAAGGTATAAAACAGAAACAACAGCATATATAAAACATGCATAAATAAACATAGGCTGAAGTACCTGGCAGCAGCAGCGAGAAGGTTCTTTGCATTGCCTGCTGCCGGGTCCACAGATAAAGACTTGGCAGCCAACAGCAGCTTACTGGAGGCCATTGAGATGTTCTTCAAATTCCCAATCACTTGAATTTGGTCATCCTTACTCTTAAATAACCAAATATGATTTATTTCAGGAAAAGGAAGGCTCGTCCACATTCGCATGTTCATGCTCCACGTATCATACCTGGGTGTGGCCGGCCATCTCAATGCCTGCATCCAGAAACTCATCAAAGTCCTCACTGAACTTTCCAGAAGCATCTGCAAGCCGGCTAGTTGTCCTTCTAGAGGCATGGACCACGTCACCTGCAGACTGGTTCAGATCGGCTGCTGTCTGGTTCAGGTCACTCTGAGCCTCCTGGAAGGTCTTACTGCATGGAGGGAGCTTAAAAAAAAAAAGTGACAAAACACTCAGCTGTGTACATTTATTACAGGGAGAGTACATTAAAAGCACAAAAACTTTCAAGAGCATTTTCATGAATTAGCATATTGGGAGATGACAAAAGAAAGAAGAAAGTCCTTGTTTGTTACTCACATTCTCTGCGAGTAGTTTTTTGCTGGCTTCCCCGATGCTTTTCAGAGCCATATCAACATCCTTTTGTCCAGGTAGACAGTTTACACATGCATTCAGTGAGTGGGACACAGCCTTTGCTACCTAACACACAAAATGAGAAACACACACATAAATATTTAAATTTTACTTAATTATGTAAAATAATAAATAAAAATAAATTAACAGCAATATATATATTGCTGTTAATTTATTTTTATTTATTATTTTTATTTATCATTCAGCATGATAATCAGCATATATATATTATTTATTTATTATTTTTATTATTTAGC
>JAUCMU010000125.1:12074475-12086750 GCA_032275025.1 Enteromius treurensis | reverse complement strand
AATGAGCAAAAGTAGTTTCTTTTTGAAATTCAGTATTGTGGTACTTCTAATATTGCTGGCTCCTGAATGATGAAGAAACTGTTTGTGGATTTCCTCATTTCCAAGTTAATATTGTGAATAATAACATCGGTTAAATAATTCAAGTTTAGTTTAATGTTCTTCTCTTTCCCTCCTCACCTGCGCTAGTCTCTGTTGTATCTCTGCATCACCAGGAGCAACTAGCGCCTCCTTGGCTTCAGAAATTAGGTTCGCTGATCCTTCCATAACCTCACGAGCAGAATCCAACATGGCTGCAGCTCCAGCAGGGTCTGATGAGGTGGCAGCAACACCCCTCGCAGCCTGTGCTAACGTCTTCAGAGCCTGGGCTGTTTCACTGGCAGCTACACCTGCAAACACACAATTCATGGGAGTGTGTGAACGAGACTGTATCTTTGTTTATTTTGCTATATTTTAGGGAACAAAACAGTCCCTGAAGGTTAACTTCATTTGACAAAACAGACTTTTTTTTATTCCAAAAATCCATAACATGTAAGGCTATAGGGTTATAAATTATAATTAGCTTTACATGAAACAACAGAGCTGCAAGATATGGGACCATCTCTGCGAAATACAGGCTAAAATCAATTTTTTAACATGGTAGCTTACAAAAAAATAACTTAAGCTGGGTTTTCACAGCCAGGGTCACATTCGTCCCCATCTAGCTGAATAAATGTGTTGCATATGAGAGTGGGTGTAATACCTGTGTAATGCTCATTTCCCTGTGCTGCACAGGTAAGAAGTTGGGCCATCGAGGAACCAACAGCCTTAGATGTGCCACCCAGATCCTGAGTGCATTTTTCCAACTAAACCACAAAAATGAAGTGACACCAAACAAATACATAATTCACACTATCAGTATGAGGGTAGTTGATGTATGAATGTGTCAATGGTGTGACGTAAAAATGTACCAAAAAAACAAAAACACACACATATTAAAGATGACCCTCTCATGTTATTTGTAACTAAGATTTTTTTTGTCAACTTCCTATGTCTATGTTGAACGATGTATATCATCACACAATATACAATATATATAATATAATATAATCATGTTGATATTAAATGGGTCTCAACTCACTGATTCCCCAGGTAAAGGTTTCAGCTGTCCCTCGGAAGCTGCCATTTTTGCATCGTGAAGTTCATTCTTAAGTGTCTGCACAGCTATAAGTGCAGAGTCGATCTCCATTGGGCTGCAAGCCTCATGAGCCTAGATTGGATTTTGAAGGCATAGTCAGTCAAAAATTCATATTTTGTCAATTAATCACCATCATGTCAATCCAAACCCATAACAGAAAAAAAGAGATTTTGAAGAATGTTGGCAACCAAACAATCTCAGTTCACATTGACCTCCAGTGTATTTTTTTTCCATACAGTGAAAGTCAATGGGAGCTGAAACTGCTTTTTTACGATCATTCCTCAAAATATCTACTTTTGTGTTCCACAATAGAAAGCCATCAAGGTTTGTGGTGAATAAATTACCATCTTCAATTTCATATCTTCTACTCTTTAAATAAAAATGTGAAGGCGACAGATTCAGTACCGTCTGTGCAGCAGTGCGGAGCTCAGCCAGGCAGGTGGCCAGGTTCTTTGCACACTGTCCAAGCTGCATGGCTGCTGCCTGATCCGTCACGGTCGGCACAGACGACTTTGAAGAAGACACCATCTTACTTCCAGGCTGGAAAACAAACAAGGAATTAGACATTTTAGCAATCAAAGAACACTTTTAAAGAACAGTGATGTTATCAGATAAGTGACAGGTGGTGAGCATCAGTGAAAGGACTCATGGTTACCTGAAGAAAGTTCTGACTGGCAATGATGAGGGCAAGTTGGGCACTACCATCCTCTGGCTGGCCCTGACTGCCCCTCACTCCCTGCACCAGCTGGGGAATATGGTCAGCAACAGCCTAAAGTACATGACCACAAAACAAACTGTTATTAACACAACAGGAGGACTATCATCACTACCACTGGAAACAAACAAATACTTCTACAAACCCTGCAGCTCTGGACAAGTTGCTGGTGGGCAGCAGTATTCTTGTTAGAGGCTGCTGCATTCTGGGATGCCGCTATGGTTTGAGTTGCAGCAGCAGCAGCTTGTTTAGCAGCATTCTAAAAAAAATATAAATAAACATTCAGTGTAAAGTTTTCCTTGCACAGTTACTCTTCTCACAATCCAGTCACTGACCTCCAGTCTTGTTATGAGTTTCTTCTTGATGGCGTTTTGTGCAGCTGCGTTTGTGGCCACACGCAGCCCCTCTGCAGCCTCCCGGAGCCTATGCTGCTGGTCTTCATTTTCAGGGTATGCAGCAGCTCCCTAAACACACACACACACACACACGTAACAAGTCAATTGCTTGTCTATTAGATCCCAGATTACTAAATAAATATTTAACTGGTATATGACCGTGATTCTCAGCCAGAGGGGGCTGGGGAGGAGTTTGAAACAACAGTAGGCATAGGAATGCTTTGACGAGAAGAAAGTTGAAAAAAAACTGCATTTATTTAAAAAGTTATTATTTTTATGTTTTTGATAGCACTTTAGTTTATATAACACTATTCACAATTAACTCCCTGCTTATTAATATGCTTTAACATTAGTTTTTGTTAATAAAACAAAGTTAGAAAACATTTCATAATAATAGCAAAAAAGCTGAGAACAACTGGTACCGAACACTGGATATTTAGCATAGTTTTGCTAACCCACCTTTGCAGCCTCAACCATTCGAGCAGTGGCATCTGCCAGCAGTTTGGCAGCCGCAAGAAGCTTCTTAGAGTTGTTCACATCCACCTCCACCTCAGCATCTGATCTCATGGCATTCACAAGGTCAGAGGTTGCCTGGGCAAGAACCCGTGCCTGTCGTACCATCTCACCTATGGAGCAGAATAGTAAATCTCTACTATTACACAACATAGAGGAGATAAGCAGTGCACTGACACTGGAGTGCATAGGATACTGCTTCCCAAATCATAAAAAAAAAATCTTATCAACTGTAGTCTTTTGACTGGTTGTGTATATGATGCACTCATCTTACCAGCATCACCCATGCTGCTGAAAATACTCTCTGTAACTGTCATGATGGTGTCCGTGGCCTGGTCGTAGCGTCCAATGGGTTCCCCGCGTGTAGCATAGTTCCTCACGTGTGTGAGTAGGTCACTGAGAGCTTGTGTGACGATACCAGCCGCTGCGCTGACGGCCTTGAGAAGCTCTCCATCACTGGTAGCTGACAGACAGGCCTTCACACAGCCTTCCACCGAACGGTCTACCAGCTTCCCTGCTTCAATCAGCTGATCCTGACACACAGGGGAGCTGATAGTGGGGCTCACAACCTGACACACACACACACAAAAAAAAAGGTTATACGCATTTTTTTCCCTTTTAATTAATCTGGATTAGTAGCATGTGCATGTGAACTCCACCTTGGCACAGGCCACTAGTTGGGAAGTGGAGAGGGCACACTGGGTCGCGGCTGCAATAACCCTGTTCTGCAAGACAATGTCTTCAGAAACCTGTGCCACGTTCTTGGCCTTCAGAACCATCATGGCTGCTGCATTGGCCACGGCTTTAGCTAGGTTCATTAGCACATCCTGTAACACAAGCACACATATGTTTAGGGTGATAAAAACACAAATGTGTAGATCACGTTTCTTAAAAGGCACATATTTACCTGGAAGCGCTCGTCTGTTTCATTCTCTCCAATCTGTCGAAGCAAATCTCCACTGGCTTGACCAATGCTGCCCGCTGCAGTCAGAACCGTCTGTCGTGGCTGCATGAGAAAAAAACAACCACACAATCAATGATTATTATTTTTCTGTGAAGCTACTTTGAAACAATATGTAATGTATAAAGTGCTATATAAATACAAATGGGTAAATAGTAGTGTAAGTCGGATGAATTAAATGATTAACTTTACCCAAGTAAACAAAAAAACAACAACTGAAAAAACATTTGCCTTCAATAAAATTAAATGAAAATTTATTACCATAAAATATCACAATAGAAAAGGTGAAAAATATTTTTATATCATATTTGTTGTCTCAAATCAATCTATATCGAACATACTGAAATGTGAATTGCATACATTTCTATATAAAATTTGGTAAAATTAGAATCATTCCAAAAAATGTTCAACATAGTCCATCATAATGGCTAAATCGCAGCACATTCTTTGCTCGCACCTCTCCTGATGTAGGCTCCACAGCTTTAAGCAGGTCAGATACAGCTCCGGTGAGGGTCCTAGCAGCCCTCATGAGGTCGTGTCCGCTGCCCACCTCATCCTCCATCAGAGCCGCCAGCAGCTTCACACCTTTCGACATCTCCGTCAGATTAGACGAGATCGTGGTGATTGCACAGCCTACCGCTGTATAATCTGTGTCTGTCGGGTCCCCTGGGAGACAGAAGAGAAAACTCAATCAAATCACTACATTGCCAATAAAGCTTAAAGCTTTTCATTTTGAAGGTCCTGTTGAGGTTCTCTCTCTTGTAAAAATGTATACTTGTTGTAAACAATACAATTTAATAGAGTCAAAGATTTACCAGCAGTAAGATTAACCACAGAGGCAGTTCCAGCAGTAATGGCGTCCACCTGAGAGTGAATATCATGCTTGGACTCATCCATCTTGTTCTGAATCCACATTTTAGACGCCTGAAAAAAGTAATAAAAATAAAGAAGTAAATAACATAAAATGATAATAGGTACAATGAGAGTCAAAAACGGTGTGCAAGATTTGTGCGCTTCCTTACTTTTTTCATCATAAAATTCAATGATAAAATGATTTTAAAATAAAGTCAAATATTGGTAATGGATACAGGAAAGTAAATGCAAAATGTTGTGTATGAATTTCTCACCATATCATCTCCAAGTGGTGGCAGCTCTTCCACCTCCTCCAAGTCTGACTGTGCCTGCTGTACGGCTTGCATGCTGGTGTTAATGGTTCCCACGAGAGCCTGTTGGGCTGCACTCTGATCAAGGCAAAAATGACTCATTAATCCACCAAGAGATCTAAACTGTGAATGCTGTCGATCATCCTCTTATGTGTTATGTAGGGGCTAATGCCAATACGCAGCTAGACAGCAAGGTGGCCTATGGCCTATACGGCCATACTGGCCCTACTTCTGATTAAGTGGGCCATGAACATGAGCTTTTGTATATGCAGACTCACCAGTGGAGGCATATGTCCAAGATGCATCTGTCCAGTGGTGATTTGTTGTTGTGGAGAGGGCATGGTGCCCATGTTCAGCGTTTCTGGGCCGACGGAACCGGACCTCAAAATCCCAGGAAGTGCCACAGAGCCATGCTCTGCCTGTCCAACACGGTTAAACTGTTGCTGCAATATAGTAGATCTGAAAGACAGAGATGAAAGTACATATAAGAAGTAGAGGGAACGACAATGAAAGGCACAAATAAACAGGTTTTTGTGTTTGTACTACAACATTCAGGGGTTATTCAAGAAGAGAACAGGCCTGCACTCATTAAAACAGGTAACCTCAGCTCAATCAAGATAAATAGAGTCTGAGATAAGGTTGCTTTTGCAGCAAAAGTTTCCTGTAATGCTGTACTGGTTTGATTACAGAAGTATTTCCAAAGATACCTGGCAAGAAATGCCAAAACCTTGAAAGGAAATATGGTTCTTATCACTGCCGACTTTAAATTTCTGCATGTCTTACTTTTTCGGAGAAACTGATTCCTCTAACATGGTGGCCTCCTCATCCCCCTCTAAACCAAAGCGGTCTTTGCTTTGTTTCTGCAGGGCCAGACAGAAGTGAATAAACATTTTATACAAACTTTCACATAAGGTCTAATCCGGTAACACTGCTATCATGTAATATGGAGGAGAAACAACAAAATGTTGAATATTTCATGAGGGAAAAAACTATTAAAAGCGTTAATACTGGCCTTCTTAAGAATGATATCGATGTAACCAGCAATAAGCTGAGATATCTGCTCCCCCTCCGTGGTCTGAACGGAGTAGTAGCTCTCCTGATACTCCCCAAAATCCTGTGAGAGAGGGTTATATACAAATTCATACATTTGTATACGCAGGAGGTGCCCCTGAGTACACCTGAGCTCTCACTCTGTAAGAATGTGTGTTTTATGCAAGTACCAGTGTAAAGCTCTTAGGTGAGGCGGCCCATCTTTTCACTGTAGTAAGTGGCCACTCCTGAACCACATCTTTGGTTTTCTCATCCACTCGCATCACTGATTCTTTGGTTATACCCAGCAGCCTTAGAACCAGCTTATTTTTGCTTTTCATTTTTTCCTGAGAAACAAAATCATTAAGACTTTATTCAACGGTCTTCTACAGTATATTCCACATTATACATGAAGTTTTTATGCATTAATTATGACTTGCAACGCATTCTGTAATACATTATAATACAACTTATAAGACATACTGTAATACATATCATAAAACTTTCCTACGAATTGTTACAGTTTTAGTAGAATTCATTAAAAACAAACCTTTACACATTACAATGCATTTTAAATTATTGCTATTTATGAAAAGATAGAATGCATCCAAAAAAAAAGGTTCAATGAATTCTCTTCAGAACAATAAAACGTCTATTTCACATAACATTTTTCCTGTCTCCTCTCAGATTCTCTTAAGCTTATGACCCTTTTTCTGTTTCCACTTTTTCTCTCTCAGAGCTGTTAGCAGATGGATAAAAGGAGCTTTGCCGTCCTGTCTGAGTTTCAAGCTGTACCGTCAATCTTTGCCATTCTCTGCCAATGTTTCTTATTTTAGATTTTGGCATAAATGTGTTTACATCAACCTGGAAATGGTTTGAGTTTATGAATGCATAGAATAATTATATGAAAGCCAGAACAAAATCAGTAACTTTAAGGCACAGCCACATCTGCTCCACCTAACTTTACAACTCAAGCAGAGCTGAACTGTGATCAGTCAATGAGTCATGCAGACCACCACCAGCCAGGAACAGGAGGGGGTGCACTGAATAGATGGAATAATTCTGGAGGTGGAATTCTTCTCGGATGATGAAAGCTCTCATGAGAACATTGAGTGGCAACAAGAAAATGTCTGGACTTGGCATGAAAGAAAACTATCTGTGACATTATGACTCGGGACTGCTGATCTCAAAAACACCTTTATGATGCATGTGGTGATTCAGAAATATGACTAAGGCAAACACATAAAGACCTCAGGTTTTTGGAATGTGACAACACAATACAAAGCAAAGCAAAGCAAAACGAAACAAAAAATGAAACGATAAAAAAAGAAAAAAAAATCAAAACAAAACCGAAGTGAAGTGAATAGACTGCACAGACATGTAGCATTTTTTATAAACGCAGTTTAGGCTAATACTTTCATTCAACATATTTCAGTAAATCTGGACTACAGATTATATATCCAAGGACAACACACTCAAACACACATATGCTTTACCTTCACCAAGAAGAAAGACACTCCATATGTTCTGAGGGATCTTGCAAGCTTCACATACTTCACTTTTGCTTCAATCTCTGTCATTTCACCACAAGCCTTATGATCCTGTAAAATTCATAGTGTTTACTCATCCATCAATTCATTTATTTCATACACCTTTGTTTGCAAATACTTACGTTTCAGAAACAGACAACCGTGTCTATATATCTATTAATAAACAAAGTGCATGATGAACCGACCCACCTGAAAGATCTTCTTCTCTGCACCTCTCTGTTTTATGTATTCTTTTGGCAGAAATTCCTTCATGCTAAATCGAAAGAAATGCCGAAAGTCTGCAGATTAGCAACAAAACACTGAAATGCCAAGAGCCATTAAAGTTATACGATACACATAAAATATTTAAATGCATCTAAGCTCTTTTCATTTAAGTATATTAAGCTCATTAACTAAATGGAGCATATGGTCATTACAACAACATCTACATTTTACACATCATTTCTCATCAATCTGAAGCGGAGGGGCAATAAACACTGTGTACTATAACTGAACGTATTAGAAGGTGGTCTTACTCCAGAAATCCAGATTTGTGTTTATGTTCTATATGAGGCCCAAACTGGATCTGTGCTTGAATTCCACCAAATTCACAAGCCTTGTCAAACGACACGGGATGAGAACCATTCAGGATGTCGTCACGCGCCTGGAGAAACACACGCAGGTAGATCGGTTACAAAGCCTTCGGAAATCACACAGCAGAAATAATTCAGATCAGCAAATGAGCCCCTGACAGGAGGAGAAAAAGGTAACAGGGACTACACTACTTTGTGGATCAATACGATGTGTATAACAGCATGCAGTGCACCGCTCAAAGAGGCTTTTAGGGCCATATGTCAATGAGAGATTTACAGCATTTTAATCTATATACATTATATTGAACTGGCAAGTAAAGGACCATGGAAACACATTATTTAGGGCAAGCGGAATGGGGATGTGAAGCCATACTGGGGTGTTGGGTGCTCATGGCTTTCACCTCACATCATGGTAAACTATAATAAGTCACAAGAGGCGAGTCAAACCTGTACATAGAGCAGATTGAGCTGCACGGGATCTCGCGAGTCCACATTTTGATCAGAGTAGAAAAACTTTCGTCTCAACAGCAGAGTTTCACTCTCCTCGACTCCCTGTTCTCTAAATGTACGTCCATGATCCAACCAATTTACTGTGAGGAAAACAGAAGTGATTTACAAAAGGTAACACATCCCTTGTGTTTGGGGTCAGTTAGATGTAGCCATTTTAAAAGACGACTTATGCTCACAAAGGCTGCATTTATTTGAACAAACACACAGTAAAAAAACCTAAAGTTTAAATGTGTATTTTCAAATGTGATTTATCCATTACTCACAATAACACATGATAATTCAGAAATCCTTCTAATGCCAATTTAGTGCTCAAGTAAAATGTATTCTTATTAATGTTTTGTTGAAACCTGGATACTTTTTCTCAGGATTGTAACAATATTCAAAAGATTCGAATTTATATGAAAAATAAATGATAAATGTTCATTTCTATCAAAACAAAGTTACACTTTGCTGACACCAAACATTTAACATTTATTTAACAATAAAATGTGACTGTATTTAGACACAAAAAGAATATGATAATGTAATAGAAAACAGTAAGTGGAAGTAAAGATTTTAAGACAACTTCATTGACCTATTGTGGCCCATTTAGGAGCTGAAGAATAATTGAGCATGTCTATCTGCACAGGGTAGCTGATGTGTTACCTACAGTCATCATCTGTGTGCAGTTTAGCTTTGAGCTTCTCCATCTTCCTCTCCTCCCTCAGTAGAGTTCTGTCCTTCTTCAGTGTGCCCGTCCCTTCATCTTTCTTCTCCTCCACCACCTCCTGAATGAGAGAGTACTCTTCATAGTTTGTGATTCCTGGAAAGAGAAGCAATGAGACATAGTTACAGACTTGGCTTGTGTGGTCAGGTCAGGATTTTTAGTGTGTGTGTGTGTCTTTTTTTTCTATTTCATGCTATTGGATCAGCCATTACTCAAGTCTTCAGTGTCACATCACACGATCCTTCACAAATCATTTTAACTTACTGATTTTGTGCTTAAGAGACATTTACTACTATTTGAATCATCATCATCTTTTTCTGTGAAAACTAATTTTTGCTTTTCTAATACCTTGATGAATAAAACGAGTAACATTTATTTAAAAAAAAAAATGTATAAAAAATTATATATATAATTATAGTTTAATCCATCTTTGCTGAGTTAATACAAGGTATTCTTTCTAACTTTTAAAGAAATGCCCTCAAACATTTGAACCGCACTGTATATGGGAAAAGTGTATATTTTAAAAGCTATGTCAGAACCCATGTCTATATTTGGTCAGTCAAGTGAAACTGCATCTACAGGTATGCGCAAACCACTGGGATTTGAATACAGGTCACCTTGCACTTTAAATAAAAACTATACCACAAGACTAGGAGTTTACTTTTTTTTTCCCTATGATTGTGTCTATGGCAGCCAAGTGAGTCAGGACTTCCACAGTTGCCCTCTCAAAAACCTGAGAAAGTAAATGGATATGATATAGTCCTATCAGGTAGTGTAAGATCATCACTGACCAATTCTACTGCAGATGGTGACCAGCAGCTCTCCCACAGTTTTGGAATCATCTACCATGATGGTCTTTACTGCTCCATCCAGCATTTTTATCTTCTGGGGTCTCTGTTTCTTCTTATATTCTAGGATGTCCTATAAGAGAGAGAGAGAGAGAGAGAGAGAGAGAGAGAGAGAGAGAAATTTGATTAGATTATTGTGTTTCCTGATCAAAGCAAACAAAGAGTCTTATATGCTTTGGTTCTGGATGAAATTCTGCATTATAACCATGTTGCTTCTCAGTCAGTTTTGTTTTCTGCCAGCTGTAAATAAGGCAAAAATTACTATAAATAACTGAGGAAGACAATACAAATTAGTACGCAAATGGAGTTAAGAAACAAGACCCATATTAAATCAGTTTTTTAAAGTATAAAGCTTACAAAAATAGACTTAGACCACAAACCCAAGGCTGAAATTATCTACGGAATCTTTATGTGTTTGTACTGAATTATTTGCAGAAATGCAAAAAGAACAAACCTTAATCAGAATGAGGCAAGAAAATAAATTGGTTGCTGGCTTGCCAACACTATGATGAATGTGAATATGGGAGGAAATTGTATATTTTGTGCATGCAAAATAATTAGACAAGCAAGACATGTGGTTGAGAGAGCTAAACATCGGTGTGCGAGGCAAAAGAAGAGGTCTTAGATCAACAAAAGATGAACCACTACTGATGAAATCTTCATTTAACACATTTCAATTTACACTACACACACAACTTTATTTCTTCCTGGGAACAAGCTTTAGGCTTTGTCTTTATATACAACACTCCTTTGCGCAAGCACAGAGACTCACAAGCATAAACAAATATAAACAACCACATGCTGCAGTGACAAATGGCTTTAATCACATTGCTGTAGCTTGTCTTAGTAAGCGTAGACGCTAAGGGGAGCCTTTCCCCTCTCTCACACATGCTCAGAGGCTATAAAAATAACCGAGGGCAGAGTTAAGACCTCATCTCATCTTTCAAAAAAGTGCAAAGACACATCACGAAACAAAACAAGAGTGCAAAGACATGTCACAGAGCATTTGACAGGAGCTTGTAAAAGAGAAAGGCACAAAAGATCAAAGGCCTTACTCCATTTCTCAGCATGTAATAGTCCAATGTACGGCCTCCTTCCAGCCAGATGCCTTTCCTGGGGTCTTCATCTGACAGAAACAGCCCATATTCTGAAGCTGAGAAACAACAGACGCTGTATTAAAACTTGTACTTGGAAAAATGATACGACTTGCTATCACCCTCGTTTCCGCCACTGAATAAAAAACAAACAAAAAAAAGGTAACCGTCAATTTTTATCTACAATTCTAATTTTAAGCAGAAGAAAGAAACAGATGTACTTGAAAGAACATAGAAAGAAAGGTGTCCCACCTTGTCCTGTTTGTGCTTCTGGAACCCTCTCTCTGATGACCCGGCATGCATCGTACACAGCCGTTGATGGCTCAAACTGCATCGTCTTCACCACATTACACTGTCTCACACAGATCTTCAGAGACAGCGCCACCATCCTGCCAGCTTATGTATTAGAGATTTTGCACCTGTGGAGAGGAAGAGGAAATTGAGCAATATGAAAAATCGAAGACAGCAAATAAGAGAGTGTGCGTATTTAAATGATGCTGATTTTAGGACTAATCAACACTCTTATAAAAGATGTAAATGCTAATATTGTCAAACAGTATTACTTCAGGCAGATTCTGTGGCTGAGAGACCTCAAGGCAACGCAAATAGAAAAAACACCTGCAAATTAAGAAACCAACTTTAGCGATTTGATAACATGCTGCAAATGCTCACAACGAAACCAAATATAGAAACCAATTGCAAATAAAATACTTTATTTGGTTGTGTTGTGAGCATTTGCAGCATGTTATCAAATCGATACAGTTGTTTTCTTTTTGCATGTGTTTTCTGAAGTGGCATCGTGTTGAGCTCTCTGGGCCACCGTAGGCAGAGTGAAGATATTTGTCAGCAAAGTGTTCCTTCACCTAATAATACAAAAACAAATGTATGTTATGAATATAAGTTTGGGGCCAGTAAGGTTTCTTTTTTTGCCATAGAATGCATTGAGAGAATATTTTAAATTGTTCTCCGATATGTACATAGAAGGTATGTAGCTTAGGTAAGGGGAAAAAATGCCCAGAAACGGTTTTACAGGTCCATTTACAAC
>JAUCMU010000125.1:12045373-12060647 GCA_032275025.1 Enteromius treurensis | reverse complement strand
TATCGAAACCGAACAGTTACCGTGGCCAGAAAACCGTGATACAAACTGAACCGTGGGCTCACTGTACCGTTGCATCCAGTGTAGATGTACTAAGTTATACAGAATATACACTTGAAAACTTCAAATGATTGGGGCCAGATTTTTTTTTTAATGTTTTTATATTCAAAATTAATGCATTACTATAATCTAATGTGACAGTAAGACATTTTTGATGTTACAGAGGACTTCTGTTTCAAGAAAGCTGCAGAGCAACGAATCCTATAGCAAATGTATCATGAGAATCCTAACAAAAAAAGTTCCCACAAAAACATCACAACTGGTTTTCACATTGGTTATAATATGAAATGTTTCTTCCGCACCATCTGAATGATTTCTAAAGGATTGCGACCCTGAAGACTGGAGTAATCTCTGCTGAAAATTCATTCAGGAAAAAAATATCTTAAAATATATTCCAAAAGAAAAGTAGTTATTTAAAAAAATGTTCCACAATATTACTTTTGAACAGTCTAAGTGTTTACAATTAGTGGCAATTAGCCATGAAAAACATTCTTCTCAAATCAAAGCAAACATGCACACACATATAATGAAGTGTACGATTATCAGACAGACCTCATTTCTCATGCAATATTGTTCAGAGGAGCAGCAGGCTTATCTGAATCCCAAGTGCCTGGCAAAATAAACAAAAAGGACTTTTCATGATAAGGAACCATTCATAATTTAAAGAAAAGAAAACAAATAAATAGACTGTTTGAGGTTCCATTATAAAACATGTAATTCTATGACATATGTCTAACTCTCCCTGTAGAAACCAACTGATCCATAGCATAAGGGGAACCCATTTCCTTATTTACAGTCACGTTTGGTGTGGAGAAAATCTACACTCGCCTGGTCCTGGCCTCGCAATATTAAATGGTATTGTAAGAAAGAATATGTGAGACATTGTTGAAGACAGTGCCAAGTGATGAGTTGCTAGCAGAAGTCAATGAGCTTGTTCACCTATACAGTGTAAACATGCTGAGAATCAGGAACCTTGCCAATAAGGTATGACCCATGGGCAAGCTACCAATAAAGAGACGGCTGTGATAAAACGCAACTGCAGTTTTTTTTCAAAAGGACAGCAGATAGTACTTTACTTGATGCCTTTTCCTAAGCTACTGGATTCATCAGCATCAGCAGTCCATCAGCCCATAAACAGTAAGCAGACCTGTCTGTCTCCTTCAGGTCACTGTTTGCTGGGAGACGAACTTAAGACTTTAAAAGCAAAGTAGGTCTACAGTGCTAATAAAAAGCAAAAGTACAAAAATAAAAAACACAGAGTCCATTCTCAATGAGAGATTACAAGCGCTTAGTAAAGAGGATGAGTTATACTGACTCATAAAAGTCACAAAGTCTTTAGAATCTGCAGCACACATGGGCCTTAAAGGAAGGGAAAACTTCTTTACCTAAATCGGACTTAAACAAAAAAAATATACAAAAGCATTAAATAACACAAGTTAAATACGTTTCGTGACACTGACAAAAAAGATGAAGCTAAATAAAAAAAATGGCAATGCATTTCGATGTACAGTAGCATCTTTTCATGAAAAAGCTACCAAATGTAAGTTCTCATAAAAGGCACACTTTTCCGCTATGTTAATGGAAATGAATGAAAGCTCTGTGTCATGAACTCATTTTTCAGTTTTTAATTTGGCAAAAGAATAAAAAAAGCATAAAAAACATACGTAGCATAGTGTTGAGACTTGTGGTAACACTATATGGGGGTAAGTCGTCACACAATGGAAATCTTCAACAAACAACAACAAAAAGGTTTTAAATACGCTAATTTTAAGCAGTAAAAATCATCTCATGAAATATGTAATACACAACCCTGGTGTCATTGTACAATATACAATGTTTTGTTTAGAAAGAAACTGGTCACTACATTGTATGAAATGATTGCATTGAACAAGTAATGTTGAAAGCCAAAATGCAAAATGAACATATTTGTGTAATCAAAAACTTCACTCCAAATCGAAGACAACTGCTTGACTTTCTTTTCAAAACCAGCAAACACAGGCTTGCTTGATAAACTTGAAATATGATTTAGCAACCGAATGAAAGTAACTGAAAGCAAGTAAATTGAGCAAAAAGGCGAGTCATTTAATCAAAGACAAACAAAACCTCCACAGAACAGTGAAGAATCCTCAAGTATAAATTTCCAAAGCTCCGAGGGGATGTTTAAATGCGATGACGCAGAGGGGTGTGGCGTCAGCATGGGCTCCATGTGTCTGGACCATCACAAAAGCATTTTTTCCCCACTGTTGCGGCTGAACGTGGGTAGTTGTTTTAAGACTGATTTAAAGGTTAAAACAAAGTCAGAGTATGCACTGTGCGAGAACGGTAATGGTAATACGGATTCAGAGAGAAATGTCTGGAAGAAATACATAAAGATTCAGTCATCGTGCCAATAGTGCTGCAATTTGAACACACAGCAAATTAATTTCCCCAAAGAAGCTTCTACACTAAAAAAAACAAAACATAAATATTAAATACACTACCATTTATAAATCGTCCTCTTTTTAATTTTGAAATGATTAATGACAAAGTTTTTTCACAAAATGCGCTGAATATGGCTGTTTCTAACGTTAGTAGCAATCCACAAAAGTTAAGCATCACAAAACGTTACTCGGATACAATACAAGTTGACAAGTTTGAAATCACAAATAAAAATATATTTTATATATTTATTTATTTATTTGAGATTTCAAACGTATATATGCATATACTAGATGAATAAATAAATAAATATATTTACTTATTTTATTTTTATTCTTTACCATTTTTATTTCATCCATAGCCCCCTATGCCTCATAAAAAACGACAGGGAACACCAAACACGAACATTTGCCTTAATGCAAATTTCAGTCATCATCCGTCTTTCTGCTTTTCACAGACAAACGTTTAAGTAGTTAAACTTACCAATTACAATGCAGATACCCACAGTGTTCCCATCGATTAATGTGCGCGTGAATTAATTCTCCTCGTTAGCAACTGGTGAAGCATGTGTATCATGTCAGATGCGATATAAGGACTCTACGCACGTCTCTGTCCAGCACACACTGCTTATTTCCACGCACCTCTAAATCCCAATCCATTCAAACACTGCATGTGAGATCGGTCTTGCCGTATTAATAGGCTACACAACACATTAAAACACGGATCGCGGGTATTTCTGTGCACAATTCGCCGAACACTGAAATCCGAGCACACTGGATCTTACCGGTGAGTTTGTTTACCGCAGTTTCATTGCAAGCTCGCAGCCGCTCGATGCACAGTAAACTACGGTCTAGTCCTGCCTCTTTGGAGTAAATCCCTTCTCGGTTTGCGGAATTTACCGAGCCCAGCCGATCACTAAAGGTGGGACTAGAGGAAATGCGTCATGCAGACCGGAATTCAGGGAAATGTAGTCCTGGTGAGTAGTCGGCCTCTGCTGTGTATTAATCAGTTTTTTTTAATGGTATATTTATTATTTAAAATGACTATATTTAAAAATATAATACAACATTTATTCACTCACTCAATCAATCAATAAATTAACAATAAGCTGTTTAAATAAATTTATTTTTCTTTCTTTGTATATGGTCCCCGGTAAAAAATAAATAAAACAAATACAAATGTCACTGGGGAAGAAAGGTATACCTCAAAAAGGTATACTTTTGTACCTTATATACCCCTAAAAGATGCATACAAGTACCTTAAAGGTATAAACAAAACTTAACGAGTAAAGATGTCAGTACATTTTACATTGGGTATCACCCCAGGGACAGATTTGCTAAATTGTTTTCAGAAAGGACTACCTGCACCACAAACACCTCCCATTTTTATAGATATAAACATTAGCTTGGCAGCTTAAAATCATACTACTCACTAGTTCTTGATAAATAGCTTAGTTACATTTCTAGAGTGAGAAACAGAGAGACTCAGTTTTTTTCTCGTTTTTGGTTTTTGATGTGCTGTTGTAAATCAGCTTCCCTGTTTCTGGGGATATAGCCTGAAGTCATGAGTTGTGTGATCAGGCACCTGGAATGTATTATAGATGTGGACTCACCCAAACAGGGGTGAGTCCACAACAGCATTCCACAAATTCTATTGAAAACACCTCTCTTGTCCTAAAAACTCCTCTCTATTACCTTCATGAAAAATGTGTCTTTCGTGTTGTATTTTGACAATGTATCGCCATAAGCCTTGCTACCTTGAAAGCATTTCTGATGATATTCATTGCCACAAAATGCACTTTCAGACCAATAAACCACTTTTCTCTGTCTGTGCCTAAATGCTGCTCTCTGTGGATTAAAGTGTGGTATTACAGCATGGTCGGGGTTTATGTTTGTTGTTTTATTTTGATGTTACCATGGGTTCAAGATGTAGCTCTTTCATGTTGTTCTTCCACATTCTTATAAAGTGCCTCATTATGCCATAGAAGAAGCTTTTTGTCTAAATGGGTCCATAAAAAAAACCTTTAACATCTGAAGAACCTTTCTGTTTCACAAAAGGTTCTTTGTGGTGAAAGAAGATTCTTCAGATTATAAAAAGTTAAGATAGAGATGGTTCTTTGACTGAATGACTTAATGGGTGTAATAGAAATAATTAACAAACCAAATCAAATTTAGGGCAATAAATTATATTCCATTCCTTTATTTTCCTGTAGGCTTATATGTCTAAACCTGTTGAAAGCGATTTATTTTATTGGCATGCTTATTGCAGAACTTAAACAAAAAATAAGTGGCCATGCAAATGTTCAAACTAAACTGGCTTACTTTAGTAATTTTAAAGGTTGACAGTTAAGGCGCCTATAAAGCCATTAACCCGTAGATGGGGCTGTTGCTCTCCTCTTTCACTTGAATAGTTAAACGCCAGCTGTCATTCCCATGACAATGAATTTAGCGGTGGTGGGGGTTAAATATAGGGTGGGTTTGTTATTTGTCATTTAAAGCTCCACCCAGATTCTTTTCTTTCTTTATTATTTTTTTTTACCTGTGGCTAAAAATAACAACCACACACAAAGCAAAACAAAGGAGAAAAACAACACACATATCGCATACTGTATTTGCATGAACTTTTTTCATCATCAAGTAATTTATTTCATGCACAGTGTGCAGCATCCTGCATATTATTTTTTTTCTTCTTCTAACAATATGAATAGTTATTATTTACATATTGTATAACAGTTTATGGCTAAATTATATTTAAATGATAATAAATTATAATTTTATTATATTGTCATGAAACATATGTGCATGCACAATACTAAGTCTGGAAGTCTGTGTACAGACAATATCGCTTGTGTTTTTCAGTATCTGATTACAGGCTTAAAATTCTAGACAACAACATGTTTGGGTTTAAAACATTCAGCACAAAGACAAAAGCAACGTGTTTCAAACATCACAAGATCAACTTTCAACCAGTTTCCATGGGGACCACGTGGACCAGTCTTTCTGAAGAGCTTAGAATCTTGTCCCTGAAGGAAAACCACAACCAGGGGACGAACAGAGAGTGTGATGGATGCATCTGAGGTGGGGAAATGCATTTGCAGTTACAGTCAGGCACATCCAATCCAACTTTATTTCAGCTGACAAATTAACAAAGTATTTCCTACCGATTCAACATGTATCAGCAAATTAAATGTGTTAATGATTAATACACAGCATATTTACATTTCGGTAGGCTAGAATTCGGTTATCCTAAAGTGAGAAATTAAAGTAAACAGTCGTTTTAATATTGCACATAAATAAATAATCTTCTTCAATGCATTTGGTTTACAAATGAACATCAGTACACTTTCACTTTGCGATCCGCGTTCTTGTATCAACTAGCCATCCTGCTGAAGAGAACGTAATCGCAGCGACCCCTGATCCAGACAGTGCGAGTCCATCATCGAACGAGTCGATCTCGCTGTATACGCCTGTCATCCAGGGAAGGAAGTAACCTTATCAAATGCGTATTGTGGCATTTTAGCGCGTTATCTGCGACAGGGTCGCTATCGCTCTCGGCTCACCATGGTGTTCGAGTCTTTAGTCAGTGATCTCTTGAACAGGTTCATAGGAGATTATGTGGAAAACCTGGATAAGTCGCAGCTCAAGATCGGCATATGGGGAGGTAAGCGTTTATTCGTCAAAACGGACTACATCAGTGCAAATAAACGCTCGTTTGCTGCTTCTGTTGCAAAACGTTCTGTGTCGATAAGCAGTGCGAGCTAGATGTAAATTTACTGCAGTCTCATTTAATGTCTCTCGTGCTGGATTGGTGTCTGTTCTGACTGGCAGTCTGTCAAGTTGCTTGCCCAAAGGAGTCGTTTTCCTTTAATAGTCGTTGAGGAGGCGATAAAACACCTATTATTTGTACTGTTTACTTTCATTATGTTTTAGCCTTTGTGTAAAAGGATTACAGTCGTCCTCGTTACATTTTCGTTTACATAAATATTACATGAGATAGTTGTCTTATACTGTAGATACAGTATGGCACAGAAAATTGCTCTCAATAATTAGCCTGAGCAGATGAATAGACAGTCAAACAGTGCTGTTTGTTCTGTTTTGTTGAATTTGTGCAAGTGAAGCTCAAGGTGGCCACGCCTTCACAGATAATAATAATGATAAGTTCATGTAATCATGTAATTAATTTCCCTAAACAAAACCTGAAATTCTGCACTTACTCGTTATGTCATACATTCAAAATGTCTTTGGAAAAACCTAAGGGAACTGTATTATTGCCGATTTATCTTGACAGCCCCTAACATCACTAACATTATGTAACGTATGTAAACCGTTTTACATTGTATAAACTGCTTATGTTACTAAATGATCGGTCATACACAAACATTGATGGGAACATGAACCTTTCGTTCTCTTTGTGGTCAATGTATTTTTATTGTTTACGGGTTTAAATGCAAACAGTCCACTCAGTTAATGTAAGTGTAGTTATAGGCTTTGAAAGGAGTCATTCATCAAATTACTGTCATTCTGTTGTGTGGTTATAGTCACTTTACAGGATGTGTCAAGGCTGGAACAACTCCAACTAGATTCTTTTAGATAAATTCCAAGGATAGATCGAAACCATGCTCATCATTACAATCATAGGAAACATATAATGGCATGAAAACAAAAACTGACCTTGTGTGTTTTCTAAAAGCATTTCACAGATTTGTTGTTTCGTATTTAATTCACCTCATCATCTATTATGAAAGTTTCATTAATTGTCATTATTGTTAGTGGATCTTCTGGTGGAAATGTCAGGCTTAGCTTTTAAGTCCACATCGCAAAATCCAACCGGCAGCGATGCACAAAACCAAGTCCTTGCCCTTCAATTTAATCATTTGCAAATCTGTCATACCTGGATTTACCCATAAAACAGATCTGTCACCACTTTCGTTGCATTGCAAAAATGAGCAGCTGTTGTTTAAAGGAGCAAAGTGTTTTTGTATATTGAACAGTCAGCGTTCATAGGTGTGACAGACTCAGTAGGGTTTTAGACCAGCATGGGCGCCCTCTTTTTCTGTCAGCATGCAGTTTGATATGGCCACATCTTTATCCCAGCATCTGGTAGGCTGCACTGGTTGACATTTATTTATTTTCTGTGATGCTAGTCCAATTACCGTCAGTGTCAGAAGTGGTCAGTCATATCAGGATACAATTGTTTATGCATTTGATAGTGGCATTTCTTATCGGGATGCTTTGAAAGCTTCAGATGTTTATATGGATGGCTTTGAGACAGCGACTACATAACATGTGCAATCTGCAATATACATTATATAGCGTGGATGAGATAAAATGTACAATACAGTAATTTTTCTCTTTTCATTTCATTTTTTAGGAAATGTGGTGTTGGAAAATCTGAGAGTGAAAGAAAATGCTTTGGTAAGTGTGTTTTGGAAAATATTAAAGGATTAATGTAGTAGTTCCAAAGCTGTATGAATTTCTTTGTTCTGTCGAACACAAAGGAAGATATTTTTGAAACCATTGACTTCCATAGCATGGTTTTCCTACTATGGAAGTCAGCGGTGACCCAAAACAGCCTGGTTACAAACTTTTTTTTTCAAAATATCTTCCTAACGTAATTAACATGATGCCATGCCGCAAAATGTGGGATATAGTAAAAAACTAAACACACAGCACTAAAAGAACCTCTTTATCTTGAGAAGAGTGCGTGCATGCATGTTTGTGTATGTGACGCTGTGGTTAGTGGTAGACACTTAAACGTGCTGAATCAAGACTGTGCTAAAGCAGTGAGGTTTCCTGATTTCCTTATACTAAATTGTAATACGTTTTACTATGTATATGTGCACAAAAATAGGGTTTTGAATAGTCAATTCTTAAAATCTGAATTTCAAATGCGTTTTACCCATTTATTCTTATTCTTTAGAGCGAGTTTGACGTCCCTTTCAAAGTGAAGGCTGGTCAGATTGGTGAGTATTCAAATGTCACAAATGAGCTGTAGCATATACTGTCATGCAGAAGTATGAAATGGGCAGTTTTCTAATAGTCTGGATTGTGTGTTGATAACCTGTAACCAAGGAGACTGAAGAAGGATAGTATAGTTTGATGAATTGCACTTCCTGTTTTGTGCTGCTGTAGAGAGATAATGCTGACTGATTGAACTGTGCAGTAACAGTCAAATAAAAATGATTTTATTTCACTGCTTGATGTTTGTTTGGAGAGATCACACTCCAAATCTAATAAAGACAGCTGAGCAGTAGTAAAACTTGTTGTAAATTGAACTTTGTGGTCTATTTTCAGTTCCCAAACTTTCCTTAATAGATTTGAGGTTGATTTTAAGCCATTTTTTAACATATACTTTGCTTCACGAGTAATCCCAATAGAGCTGGAGGTTAAAAACACCATAAGATTAGGTAGGGCGTGGAAGTAATATGACACACTTGTGAAACTTTTTAGGCTTGCTAGACTACTGACTTTAGTAGTGTTGTATAAAGGTGGTACAGCAAACATCTCAACACAGAAGTCCGTTCATGTTATCACATGATCCAGTCAGATGACTTGAACAGTGTCCCAAGATGTCCAGCAGTAAATAGTAATTGGTTAACAAGGATGACATGCTAATCTGACTAGCACTGTGAAATTCCTTTCATATTTTCTACCTTTTACAAAACCTTCATTTAAAAAAGATCTCCCTGTTTTGCTTTATTAAATGTGCTTGATATTTAGCCAAAGGTTACCCAGTAAACCATGATCTGGAAAGCAACAAAGTAATTTTTTTTTATTTTTTTTATCCGTGTTTTCAGGTTTTGTTTGCCCTCATTCCTCAACAAAAGTCATTTTGAACAAAACTAGCTGGGAATCTGCCTAGTCACCTTTCTTGCGTTGTACTTTACTAATGCCTTGTAACCGAGACACATGGAATAGCATAATGCTAATGGTTTCAGAGCGTTGCATATGTGTAATTCAAGTGCTTTTGTCATTCATATAGTCACACTGAATTGAAAATGTCTTCTCTTCAGGTAAACTGACTCTGAAAATCCCGTGGAAAAACCTGTACAGTGAGGCAGTGGTGGCTACATTAGATGGATTGTACCTTCTGGTGGTTCCCGGTGCAAGTGAGTGCTTATAGTTTCTTTGTTTTACTTATTACGTTCTCTTAGTGCAACATGTTTCTTAAAGTGGAAGTTGTTTTTATATCTAGCCTGAAGCACCACACTTTTTTTTCATGGCACTTTACTGCACTAATTCGTCTGGAAAATGCTTTCATTTATTGTTAAAACATATCCTCTTAGAAATTAATTGCGTGATTTATTTATAAGCTAGATGGATTCCTGCCTCTTAACTGAGGGGTGTGTAGTGTCTTGCATTATACAACGTTTCATTAAACAAAGAATATTTAATTATAACTCACAAAATATTGTAAACTTATAATGCACAATATACGATTATAATAATTTGTAATACACAGTGCTTTTAATAATTACTATTATAAAAATCAGGCAGTGACGCATGAATCATCATCTTAGACCCATTTGAAAGCTATGTGAGGATGTTATTTTTTTCATATAGGAGCAATATATTGAATACTACATATCTTTGATGCAGTATAGAATTTCAGGATCACATTGGCTGCTTCACCTGACATTGTCTTTTACATGTTGCAGCTGAGTCTAAGTTATTTTCCTCACCTTACAATGGTAAGCCAGGTGAAGAAGGTGGGTATAGCAGGGTGGTGGCTTGGTATCCGGACCGTTAAACTGTGTGTCTGAATCTTTGATTATTATGGCAAGCTTACTTACTGTACCTTTGGTTGCAAAGTTTAATCATATAAATACAAGTGTTTATTCGAAGAGCCCTTGATGGCATGTATTGATTTGCAGTGTATCGATCAAGAGTTTTGAGCGTGTTCAAATTTGGTATTGATCTTGGAAACTATTTTTCTATTCTTTTGGAATCTTTCATCATCTCGTAGGCCGATCAGTTCTGTATAATGCATGTTCTGTATGTAAAATGGAGTAAAATGATTTTTCATTTATTAAGCATGGAAGTCTGCTACTTTCTATCTGTCTTTTTGCAATGAAAACAGTCCCCTTCTACCTGCCGATCAAAAGTGGCTCCTGTTTTGAGATTACAAAAGCCTTTATCTTTAAACATTGCCAAAAGAAGCATAGATGCAAACTCCTCACTTCTTGGTGAAAATAAAAATGTATGTATGTGTGTGATAATTTACTATATTTGGAGTTTTTTGATTATTGTAACCAAAATCTGGCATAGAGCAACATATTAGTAATTTGGGTGTAAATCTGGTTTATTTACACTATTTTGCTGTTGATTACTACTTAAATTTAAAAAAAAAAGTAGAAATAAAACTTACTTTAAAAAAAATCTAATTAGGTCACCTTGTTTTTCAGAATTACAAAACCACAAGTTTATTTACAATACATTTTCTATGCTGATGAGGTTTCATACTTAGTCATGTTTTTATTCTTTAATATTATTATTTTTATTACGTCTCTTGTTGGATTTATCTGTGTGAACTCAAAGCTTCAACATCAAGTGCTAGCACACTTGCCAATAAAGCTCTTTCTGACTCTGATGAATATACTGTATATCTAATGGATTTAATTGCCCGAGGAACTCCAAAGACCCTTTCGGTCTCTATAGACCAAAAATAAGTGGCAATTTCTTTATATGTCTTTGTGTGTTTGATCTTCATAACTGTCTCTTCTATTGCTCTAGTGAAGAGATGTAAACAGTGACAGCATAAACAATAGTAGGCATTACTGTACGTTTTTTGTTCCTCACATGGATTGGTCTGAACCGGTCCTTCCTAATAGAGCTCCGCTGGTGGATTCAAAATCAGAGAACAAAGCCACAATGAAAATCTTAAGTCTGCTTGAATGAGCAGCATTAGACTATAGCTTCTTATGAGCCACAGTTCAAATCGTGGGAGATGGTCATCGTAAATTGCTTTTGTTATTACATGGTTGACTGAGCTCCCAGTGTTTGGTTTTCTGTACGTTTATGGGTATGACAAACACAATGTTAGGTGGCAGTAGTGAAAAACACATTGGTAATAAATGAGGTGTTATTGATATAAATGGTGCCTTTGATGTTTGTTTATCTCTAACTGCGTGTAAATTTTGTATTTAAAGCGATTAAATATGATCCAGTTAAAGAAGAGCGTTACCAGCAGGAGACCAAACAGAAGGAGCTTCAGCGCATTGAAGAAACCCTGCAGCTGGTCGCACGCAGAGGTGAGGAATCCTTGTCTGTTTGTATGTGAAGGACGTAATACCTTCTTTACTTAGCACACAGTCATCTTTTGCATTAAAATGTGCCAGTTCTCTTTTTATGCTCCGTTTACTGTTCATATGCAGTTATTGAAAGGATACCTATTAACGGGTGTTCATCATTTTATTTAATCCCATGCAATCATACCATAATCATCCTGCTTCAACTCCATTCATCATTCATTCCTCCATTTATTTGAGTTTGCACATTAATTCTGTTTATATCAGTTGATTGCCTCGGCTGATGTTGTTTTTGCCTGTTTTAAGATTTAGATCATCTTCTAGCACTAACTTAAAAGGAAAGCAATATAATATGGCAAACATTTAAAAATCTGTGAGCACTTTCTCTTTAACAGGGCATATGAAGTGAGTTACTTGTATGTTACAATATTAAAGCTCTTTAGGAAAAACAAACATAAAGAAACGTTGTTTCAGACCACATAAACTCCCTTGTAGTTTTTCAGGGACTGTCTAACCAGCATCCCAGAAATCCCCATTATTAGGAGCATTTTTTCTTTCTATAGCTGATACCCTTTTTAATACTTTAGCTTAATTGTAAGGTTATGACAGTGCTATTCAAATGTTTGGGGTCTTTTTTTTCTCTTTTTCTTTGGAAAAAAATTAATACTTTTATTCTGCAAGGATACATTAAATTGATCTACAGTTTACAACATTTATAATGTTACCAAAAATGTTATTCGAATAAATGCTGTTCTTTTGAACATTGAATAATTCATAATTTCATAATAAACCATTATGTCTTAATTTGCATTATTAGCACATTAGCATGAGATCTGACACTTAACACTGGAGTAATGGCATCAGCTTTCCCATTATGAATGAAATATTTAAATAATAAAAATAGAAAACATTTGTTTTAAATTGTAATTATTTTACAATAATGTTTTTTTTTTTTTTTTATATATATATATATATATATATATATATATATAGATTTCGTATATCACCCATTTATGTCAGTGGCCTCAGCACATCAGAACATCAGTTTAGTAGTATTATTAGTGTAATATTAGTGTATCCATACATTAATTCCTATATTCATTCATGTATCAAACCACCCACCCACCCATCCATCCATTCAGATCTCTATCCCTAACAGTTGTGTGTGTTTGCTTTGTGCTGCATCTGATGGACTGCAGACTCTCAGGCTGGAGAGTTTGTGTTTAATCTGGAGAGTTATGTGTATAAGAATCCACCACAGGGTATGTACAGACCCATTCCTGTAGCAGGCTAGTCATACGCCCATCTCATAGAAACTTTTTTTTATTTGAAAGTGTGCATTGAGGGTGTATATGTGTAAACATTTTTTATCTTCCACTACTTGGTGTGCTTTGGTGCTGGTCTATGTTTGTTTAATTCAAGTGTGTGTGTTTATTGCTGCGCTCGTTCTTTTCTACCTCACCAACTTTTCTCTCTTTCCCAATGCTGCGCTTGGTAAGACAAAGGACGTAAGCTTAAAAAGCGTAAAAAACCCTTTAGGAGATCTAAAAAGTATGAACATAAAGCAGGTGGGTGGCCCAGGCGACTGCACGATTGTGATCTTGGCAAATATGAGGAAATAATTTCAATAGCTTGATGCTGTTAAAATATTGAACCCAATATGTTTGCATAAGTATTAGTTTGTGTTATGTATTAGAATGACAAATCGGATGGAGTTATGATGCGGTTACTAAATTATTTTTAATTACAGAGAAGCCCCAGGATGAAAAGAAGGACACGTTTGCTGAGAAACTGGCTACACAAGTTATAAAAAATCTCCAGGTCAAAATCACCAGCATTCACATCAGATATGAGGATGACGTAAGTGTTGATTCTCTGTATAGTTCAGCTCTTAAGTTATGTGTATTTTTGATCATACATGTAGTATATTAAGGAAGATTTGTGTAATTTGATTATATATTTTAATTTTCCATCTGTGCTTTAGGTGTCAGATCCTCAAAGACCTCTTGCTATGGGCATGACTCTTTCAGAACTCAGCCTACAGGTGCTCTTTCAAAACTCTTTCAAATACAGTAAATGTCCTAAAATGAAGATCACTTGCAATTACAATTAATATGAAAGGAGCTGTTATTATTTGCATGCTCTACTCTTTCAGTACGTCCTTAGTTTTTCTCTCTTATAGACAGCAGATGAGAACTGGAAGCCTTGCATTCTAAATGAAGCAGCCAAGATCATCTACAAGGTAAACCACCAGAGTATAAGTCTTATATGTCTAATAAAAACACAGTCTCATAGTACAGCTGTGTTTGTGTCTAACGTGTGTTTGTATGTAACTTCTAAATAAGCTGGGACGCCTGGAGTGTTTTTGTGCCTATTGGAACGTGAACAGCCCAATCTTCTACAAAGGCTCCTGGGAGGAAATAGTGGTAATGTGCTCCTTTTTTTTCTCCAAACATCTGAGCTCTTAAGTATTGTTCAATTGAGATTTTCATAGTATTGAAGACTACTATGTTGCAAATGGAGCACCACATTAAAAAGTTTAAAAACACCCTCACCCTGATGTTGTTTTAAACCAGTGAGACTTTTGTTCCTCTTCGAAACACAAATTAATCAAACATTGTTTTTTTGAATGATAGATTTCTGTGCCTATGAGGTCCAGTAAACCAAAAATAAGATGCTTCATAAGGACATTGATTTGTAAAAGTAATCTTTAGGTGGTTTAATCCAGTTCTTCTCAAGAGACACATACAGTAATTGCATATAAACGTTCATTAATGCATGTACAGTACATCAATGCATGTAAGAGCATGTCAAATAGTGTCACCCACACTTGCTTAATGCACAATAATCAATGAGGTTTGTTCTTGCACGGCAGACATACGTGATTGAGCTTCCATTTATCATATTTGTTGTGCTCAATAAATATGTGATGATCAGTGTTTATATGTGAAAAAAAAATCCCAGTTTTCATTCAAATATTTTCATTTGTGTTTTGAATGTTGAAGAAAATCTTATGAAATAAAGCAACGTGAGGGTGAGTAATTGCTGACAGAAATATCATTTTTGAATGAAAATACCCTTTCATTCAGAAATCCTGTTATGCCCCGAGGTCGCAAGGAAACAACCCACCTGCTTCTATTTGTGTGTGAATGTGTACAGAAAAGTGTGGGAAGATCTGACAGTGCTTACAGACAACCAGTACAAAATGTTCTTTAGTCGGTGAAGGCGTATTCTAAAAAGGTTGCAATTTAATGGGTTAGCAGTTACATCGCAATTACTGTAGTTACTAGAAAGAACTACATTCATACTGAGAAATATAAATGTATTTAAACTAGGGGTGGGCATAGATTCATTTTTTTAATCTAGATTTAAATGGCTCATTTGAGATCTGCCAAAGGCATTCAGTATCTGTGTGCTACCTATTATATTTGAGATATCTGTGTGTCAGTACTGCCATCTTATTATTTATCAACAAAATGGCCCAGTTTCACAAACATGGCTTAGTTTAAACCAGGACTAGGCCTTAGTTAAATTAAGATATTAATGCATCTT
>JAUCMU010000125.1:11994957-12044905 GCA_032275025.1 Enteromius treurensis | reverse complement strand
GAAGCTCACACGTACAGTAGTTTAGAAAACTAGTCCCGTCCGAATAAGGCTACAGTGTAATTCGGCTACACATCCGCGCTAAAGGTGAAAGTCACCACAGCTTGTAGTATAGACTCCAACCCAACCTTGTAAATAGATTAACGGCGATATTTTTTTTTATCGCGCAATAAGAGCCGATAACGGCCCACCACTAATTTAAACGTTTTCAGTGGAACTATTTTGCAATGAAAATAAAATAAATTAAGAGGAAAGGAACTCAAGAGTATGAGTATGCATTCACTGAGTATGTATTTACATTTTAAAGTAAAGAAAAATATCTCAAAAATCCCTTTTTGTGTTTGCAGGACAAGCTGAAAGTGGGAATTAGCTCAAAAAATGAGGAACTGCAAGGCTATCAGTACAGTATGTATCTTCATATTGTTACTTATTGTGTATTTTCTTATTCACAGAAAGATCATGGTTATTTTTACTATGATCTGGCCTGGAGCTGTTTAGTATAGCTCTGTTAGTATGTTTTGGTGTTGTGATTAACTGAAGAGATTCTAAAAGAATAGAAATAATAGACATGATGACAAAAAAAAAGACAACATGGATGTTGAAAGAATTAACAGAAGCCTTAGAAGAAGTAAATATTAAATTGTATGTAGTAAAAAAGTAATAATGATGTATCATCTTCGGCTGTGTTACGTGCCACAGCTTCATTTTCAAGTGCTATTTACACACTGTGTGATCTCAAATGGTACACGACACACCTTCTTACAGCACACAAACTCCAGTAATCACAGCGTGTACGATTTCTGCTACAGCCCCACATTTACATATAGTACTAGTTAAACCACAAATGTCAGTAAGAATGCCAATATAGCTGCATTTTACATGCAAATGAATGCACCGAGCTTTTATCAATGAGGTATAATAAAATGATTTTGAGGGCTAACGTATATATGACCAACTTGGCATTAAAAATCATTGCACCCATCATGATGAACTGATTTGTTTCTTTATACAGTTTTCAAACCCATATTTGCTTCTGCAAGGATGTGCATCAACCCTAATGCTGAAGTTGAGCTAAAATCACCCAAAGCAAACCTTCACCTTGAGGTTCAGAACATCGCAATTGAGATGACCAAGCCACAGGTATACAATATGGCCACCATCATGTGTCTTAAGCATGAACTACGATTTCAAAAGATTTTTCTTTTGGTTGTTTCTAGTACCTGTCTATGGTGGATCTGTTGGAGTCTATAGACTGCATGGTGAAAAATGCCCCCTACAGAAAATTTAGACCTGATGTTCCAGTCCACAGAAACGCAAGCCAGTGGTAAGTGCATTGTGTGTTCATATGATAATGTTTTATTTGGCTGATTGATTGGAGCCTGGTATTTCTAACGTCGCCCCTTTGATTGGTCAGGTGGAAATACAGCATCAGCAGTATACTGGAAGTGCATATCAGGCACTTTAACCGAATGTGGGACTGGAAAAACATCAAGAAGCACAGGCACACACTTAAGGCTTACAAAGCTGCATACAAAATCAAACTCACACAGGGCAAAGTCCGAGAAGACATGGAGAAACAGATCCAGGTATGAACTACTGTAGATGAGTAGGTTATCCAGATAAAATAAATGCATTTAAATTAATTGGGTTTTGCACAACAAAGACACAAAATGCGTAATATGCGTTCGTTATATATTTCATGCAGTTGTGTACTTGCATTATCTCAAAAGGTCTGTAGGATTTATAAATTCAAAGAAATTCCGAACCACCCCTGTTCCATGACGCAATATCCGTGCTATCCTGTTTCCGCCTACGGCAACACGCATGGACAAATGCGGAGGTGGTAGTTATTTTTTGTGAATTTCGATATCATGGATCATGATTACACTCTCCACAATCCGAAAAAAACATATATGTTTACAAACTGAGGCAAGAAGATATTGAAATAAATAAACAAGAACAAATATCGTTGTGGTGTTTCCAAAATGGAGAGAGCTTTGCAAAAACCTCGGACTGGACAGAGACTTTGTGAAAACGACATATCTAGTAGTGAACACTTACATATTGTGCCTTTTAAAGGCCAAAAATTCTATTTTCTCTCATAAATTAACTGCTTCAGGCTCATTCGTTTTAAGACCTTCATTCATCTTCAAAACCCATATATATTTATGATTTAAATATAGACAGCAGTGCAACTGACACATTCAGTGCCCAGGAAGGTAGTATGGGCATGAGGATGAGTAATTAATGACAGAATTTCAGTTTTGGGTCACTTTAAATTGTTATACTAAAATAATTTATAATGTTTTTATTAAATATTTTTAAATGAATATTTTTTTTCCCCCTATATCATTCTTAAATATGTTTTACTATTTGTTTAACATTAGTTTATTGTGGGATTTTTTTCAGGAGCTGGAGAAAGCTCTGGATGTGTTCAACATTGTACTGGCCAGACAGCAGGTTCAGATGGAGGTATGAAAAAAAATCAAAACAGAAACCATACCGTAACAAACCGTTTTTTATATTTTTCAACCGGTGTAATAAGTTAACTTTGTCTCTCTCCACAGGTGATTCGGTCAGGACAGAAGCTGGTGGCTAAAAAGGCTGTCACTCAGAAACAAAGTGGAGGAGGCTTCTTCAGCAGCTTTTTTGGCAAGAAAGAAGGGAAGAAGAAAGAGGAAGAGGAAGATAAGGAGCCTGAGAGTGAGAGTTAATCTTTAAAATAATTAAAGATAATTAATGAATGCAATTTTTTAACGTAAATGTACAGTACTCTTTATTTAATTTGAATTTTTTTGTACAGGTATTGATTCCATCATGACTTCTGAAGAGAAAACAAAACTCTACACAGCCATTGGCTACAGCGGGAGCTCTCATAACCTTGCCTTACCAAAACACGTGAGTGGAAAATACTCTGTACTACTACCTTGGAAAGTCACAGTCACGTTACTGTAGTTTTGCGAAATTAATGGCTGAAATGAATAAGCAAAATATTGCCAAGGTGACCGCACTTTAATGAAAAAAAGGTTTCACATAGACAAAAAATGTGTCAAATACTGCATATCCTGCTTATGCAGGACACATACTCACATGTTTATTATATTTATTTTTATGTGCAGTATGTAGCTGTGATTGTCAATTTTAAACTGTTGAGCACCTCAGTAACATTCAGAGAGGAGCCAGGCGTTCCAGAGATACTCAAAGTGCAAATGATTGACCTCAGTACGTCCATCTCACAGAGACCAGGAGCACAGGCCATCAGGTATGTACAGCATTACAGATACTTGCAGGGAAACCCTTAGCATTGGCCATCAAATATATAAATCTATAGAGCTATATGTAAAGTATAGGCTTCAGCTGTGGGAAATGTGTGTTGTGTAGGGTGAAGGCTAAGCTGGAGCACTGGTACGTGACTGGTCTGCAGCAGCAGGGGGAGGTGCCGTCTCTCATAGCCTCACTAGGAGACTCTGACTCCTCTCTGCTCAGCGTGCTGTTTGAGCTCAATCCAGAGAACAGCACCGCTGACCAGCTCCTCAGAGTCCACTCACAGCCTGTAGAGATCATCTATGATGCTGTAAGAGACACACAAACACACACTGTAGAGATAAACACACACACATACTGTACACACACACACACACACATATATATGTAATACATTGTTCTTAATGTAAAAAAAAAAAAAATATATATATATATATATTATTTTTTTTTTTTTATAATATCAAATATTTAGATAAATAAGGGCCATTCGCACCAACACTGATAACTTTTAAGATAACAATAAAGATATATTTCTTAAAAATGTATCTCAGTATTATAGCACAGCCGATTCCACACAACAATTATAATGATAAAGGCACAACGAAACAATATCGTTGGAATCACTTTCAGAATGTATGTCTATTTATGTGGATGCTAATATTGTTATCGTTATAATTACCGTTCTTGGGGTGAACAGGGCATTACACTAAAATTACTCATATTTATTGTTCCTTTGTTTGTTTTGTAGCTGACTGTCATCAGCATCACTGAATTCTTTAAGACGGGAAAAGGTGTTGATCTGGAGGTCATCACCTCAGCAACTCTCAGCAAACTTGAGGAGATCAAAGAGAAGACAGCCAGTGGTAACCCTCTCTTCATTTCCCATCATTCCCACAGAAATATTGTCGCATTAAGAAAGAGTATGTGAGTAGTCATCTTTAACACTTACCTCTTTGTCTTTATCTGAACCCAGGCTTGTCTCATATTATTGAGACACGTAAGGTGCTGGACTTGAGGATCGATTTAAAACCCTCCTACCTTCTGCTGCCCAAATCTGGGTTCTATGATAGCAAATCAGACCTCATGATCGTTGATTTCGGTTACCTGCAGGTGATGGAAGAAAGTAAAAAATATTTACTGCAACAAAGAATGTTTCTGTCAGTAACATCTGACTGTCAATATATGTGTGTGTTTGAAGTTAAACAGCGTAGACCAGGGCAGCCATCAGCAGATATCTGCCAGTTTCTCATCACTGGAGGAAATCATGGACAGAGCCTATGAAAGATATTCCTTGGAGCTCCGCAGTGTCCAGATACTCTACAGCAAATCAGGTAAACACAATACTACACAGGGAAGAAACCAAACTTCCTCTGCAAACTGTTTTTTACAAAACTTCTGTTCTTTTATAGGAGAGAAATGGAAAAATGCTCGAGTTAAAGGCTTCACGCATCAGCACATCCTGCAGCCGATGGACGTCACACTTCAGCTTGCTAAATGTATGGTGGAAAAAGATTCCCGTATGCCCAGGTTAGCCCTCACTCTCTGTCGAGACATCATGGACAATGTCCCAAATGCACTAAGGTCTGTTCATTCCCAGGTTTAAAGTATCAGGAGAGTTGCCATTACTCCATGTGAAGATTTCTGATCAGAAGCTCCAGGGTGTTTTGGAGCTGGTGGACAGTATTCCTCTCCCTCAGACTACCTCAAGCCCTCCTAGCACCCCCACAGAAAAGGTCAGAAAACAGAAAAGCAGTCTCTCTGTACTGGCTGACGTGTTGCTTCCTCTCACGCTTAATAAGTCATGACTCATGAATAGTAGTTTCCTGGTAGGATGCCACAGGTATTTGATACTATTATCATTGCTTTTGTGTTTTTGAAAGCCATGAATATTTCAAGCCCATGAAACTAATCACAATGTACTTATTGCTTTCATAGTCATGTGCTAAATCGGAAGTGCTGCTAGCTTTTATATTTAGTTAGTGAAGTTGTTCTGTGAGCGTGCTTCAGTCTCCACAGATTACTCAACACAGGAAAGACATTATCCACAATCAGCATCACTGTCTCGCATCTTATTAGTCAACTTACTGCCTCAACGAGCAAGAAAAAGCCCTTACTGGTTTACTTTGCTAAACAAACGTTAAGGGATGTTCTAGATATTATCTTCTAGTACATTTAAATATATAAAGATCTACCATTCAAAAGTTTGTGATCTGTAAGCTTATGTTTTAAGAATTTACATTTATGAATACTTGCTGAAAACATGTCTTCAGCAAGGCTGCATTACATTAATAAATAATAATTAATAAATACCCATTTAAAATAAATGCTGTCTATTCTATTCATTAAAAAAAAAAAAAAAATCTTCGATGCTTATGTCACAGCTTCCACAAAAATATAATAATTGATATAATAAGAAATGTTTCTTGACACTGCATCACAATGATTATTAAAGTACCATCACCGGAATAAATTAAATATATTTAAATAGAAAACGTAAATTATTTAAATTGTAATTATATATAAAAAGTTTGACTGTTTATACTGTATTTATAGCTTAGTATACGTCTTTAAAAAAAATCATTAAAAAAGAGAAAGAATATAATTAAAAGTGACTTTTTTTAAACTGCTTTCTTACGGAAATGTTACCAATTGAATACAATGTAACAAAAAACTTAATGTTGGTGTGAGCTTTCTGCATATGTACAGGAAGTAAACCGAGTGAGTGACATACCATATAATTTCCTGTTGTTTGTATCATAATGATATTGTTGTCCTGAAGGTTTTGGGGATGCCACTGTCTGATGCCAGGCCAAAGGTTTTGGGTTTAGACCCCACAGTTCTGTCCTATGCAGTGGAGTCAGGTCAGAATTCAACTACAGTAGATGCTCACACTTAATGACAGACAAAAAAAAAATCCACACAATTCCTTTGCCTTTAATTATCACTATTTATATAGGTGACACATTTTCTTTCTATATGTATGCACACAGTTTATTTTGTACATGTGTGTTCAGACTCTGAAGAAGACACCAGTGAGAAGTCTGCCGATGAAGAATCTCTCAGATCAACCTTAGAGGAACTGACCGAAGTGCAGTTTCAGTTTGAAGTCAAAGCAGTACGTTCTTCTTCATCACTTTGTTTACACAATGCCACAACCATTTGTCATGAGTGGGCACCAGAGGCCCACATTTCATTAAAAAAAAAAAAATCATTCAGCATTTCATCAGTTGATGACCACTGTTTTGTGTATGATTTGTGTTTGTGTGGACCATTGTGTGTTTCGATGTGAAGTGATGTATATGTGTGTGTGTGTGTTTGTGTAGGTGTTGTTGGAGCTCACGAGGCAGGCTGCCCAGGAGGATGTCGTATTGGCTTTTAATGTGTCTCAACTGGGTGCAGAGGGCAAGATAAGGACCTTTGATCTCACCGTCACATCTTATCTGCGCAAGATCAGCCTGGACTACTGCCAGATAAAAGGTACACACACAAGCTTTTGTTGTTTGAAGCACTTCGATCATGTTGTTTCAGGGATGCCGTTGCTCTCATTCTTGTGTGTATGTGTTTCAGATGAGCAAAATCAGCCACTTCATCTAATTACCTCTTCAGACAAGCATGGCTCTGATCTATTGAAAGTGGAGTACATCAAAGTAAACATGCTCATTTAGTTTATTAAACACTATATAAAGGACTCTCTTAAATGGGTTGTTTTAACTGAATGGTTTAATTTTTATTGGTCTTCATGGCTTTTTTTATGTCCTTCAGGCTGATGTTAATGGACCCAGCTTCAACACCATATTTAATAATACAGAACAGACACTAAAGGTATGTTTACAGTTTACAGTTCCTAATAATGAATGCCAGCTATCCTACAATTTTATTTGTTTACTTACTCATTTATTATATTTATTCATTAATTCATTCAGTTATTCTACTATTTTAAATGCAAAAATGTAAAACTAAAATATTTGTTTACAAAAATGTTTTCAATGTATTTAAATGTAAAATATTTTATATGTATATTAGTGCTGTTGAACAACTAATCATGATTAATTCCATCCAAAATATTTTTTTTGTTTCTGTAATATACTGATTGTGTGTGTACTGTGTATATTTATTAAGTATGTGTAAATACACCTACAGTGCATATTTTGGAAATATTTATGTATTTACATGTATATATTTATATTTGTATAATTGATATTTTATGTAAATAATATGCAGCATATTTGTTCTGAAATATATGAAAATAAATGAAATAGTATGTGTACTGTGTAGGAATATGTACTGTGTATATTCCTCATATACAGTAAATATAATATTTTGTAAATACAAACATATACACAGAATAATTGTATTGCTTTTTTGTTTAGATTTGAATTATGATTCATTTGAAACATTTTTTTATTTTTCAAAATTGAGTAATTTATTTTACTTGATTGATGTACTTTTTTCCACAGGTGGAGTTTTCCTCACTGGACTTCCTGCTGCACACTAAAGCTTTGCTGTCTACCATCAACTACATAAATTCAGCAATACCACAAGACCACACAGCTTCAAAAGACAGAGAAACAAAGAGACGAGCTGAGAGAGCAGCAGCAGGGAAGACAGGTGTGAATAACACAGGCATTTCTTGTCGAGTGTGTGAAAACAAATGTGTTTTGATTTGAAGTCAAATTATTGGGCAGACCCTAAATATCGCTCATGCATCCATGTTGTCTTTGTCTCTGCTTTGTAGGTTTTTTCTTGGGTAACTAATGTTTTTTTTCTCTCTTGACCTATGCACTGGTCTTGACATGCCTTGTACTAACAGGGTCTGAAACAGTATTTGTTTTGCTTGTGTTAACGCATGTTGCAGAGAGTACTGTTTTTAGATTTGTCACATTATGTGTGTTAACTGGAGTGTCTTTGTTTTGGTAGTGTCTAAGGGTTCGAAGGACTCTGGTGTTGTGAACTTTAAGCTGTCTGCCGTACTCGGCTCTTTCAGAGTTGCTGTTTGTGATGACAGAAGCAACATTGCTGACATTCGGGTTCAAGGTAGGAAAAAAACAAATGTGTCTGTTTTGAAATGTTATATTCATTTTCTGCAAGTTAACCAAGCACGATCATTTCATTTATGCCAGGCATTGATGCATCTGTGGTGGTCCAGGCCAAAGAAACAGATGTTTTTGCCCGCCTGCGAGACATTGTGGTTCTTGATGTGGACCCAAAGACCATACATAAAAAGGTGAGACATCAGTCATATTATTTTTGGCATGTTTGCAAGCAGGTTTCTGTGCTCCAGTCCTGTTTTTTGTGAAAACTGCCAGGCGGTGTCAATCGTTGGAGAAGAGGTGTTCAGCTTCAAGATGACATTGTATCCCAGGGCCACTGAAGGGGAAGGCTACACTGACACCTCCAAAGTGGATGGGAAAGTTATCCTGAGACTTGGCTGTATCCAGATTGTCTACCTCCACAAGTTTCTAACATCTTTATTGGTAAGAATGCATATAAATCCACTTAGCTCTTATATTGTATTGGTACTAATATTTTTCTATTTTAAAAATTATACCAGTAGATAAAACTCACTTATTGGTAATTGCAAAACAAAGAGGGATGGAGATTTTAAAAAAGCAGTATTTCTCAGTGTCTGTATTTTCGTTTTTGTCTGGATGTTTATGTCTCTTCCTTTCTTTTTGCTCCAGCATCCCCCCCCTCCTCATAGTTTTTGTTAATTGTGTGTTCCTCTTTTCAGGACTCTTTTAGCTATCAATACCCCTCTGCTGATGAGGTACAGGCTTGGGCATGCAGCATTAAAGTCTTTTGCTTTGTAGCTTATCTTAAAATGCACCTCTGCGCACACTGAAATATGTCCTCACCCCATTAAACTCTGGATTAGTTTAACCTTTTAATTTAAGATGGAAACATTAATCCGGATTAACACTATTCCCAGCAATGTTAATGACTGCCTTTTTTTTTGCCTTTGGTTCTGAACAAGGGATCTGGGACCCACTGGGGGCCTCAACAAACATCCAATATATATTCTCATATTTAAAAAGAAAAGTATAAAATGTAAAAATTCTAAAATAAAATGAAAAGAAAATGGAATTACTAAAAGTAAAAGTATGTATTTTTTTGTATTAATGTATAAAACAAAAAAAAAGGTCTTAATTCTTAATACGCAAGAAAAATAAACTTAATAACAGTGTACACATACAAAATTATCTTTGCCTTATGGGAAGGTGGGTGGCTTGAAAACCACTTTTCTGATGATTATAATAATAAATACTGATAGAAAAATAAATGTATTTTGCTTCATATTCACAAAACATTCATTAGATTCAAGCTAAACACAAGCAGTCTCTTCAAAGCTTACAGTCACTAATATTGTCATTACATTTAAATGCACCACTGACAAATATTAACCTTGAGTTAATAAATGAGTATGACTTTTAATAATGATCAAATCAGGTAGTTTGAGAAATCAAAAGGTTGCACACATATCTGATATTTACACCTACAACAGCACTGCATTTTAGAATTTATGCACCGCTATATGCACATCATCAAATCGAATTATGTATGCCTTGAGAGGTAGATCTCATCCAAGTGTTATTCCAAACAAAGAATCCTGCCATCTTTTATTTTTCAAAAATGGGCCCAAAATGTTGAGTTAGTGTTGCTAAACTGATTACAGTCCTTTTTGTTGTTTGCAGAAATTAGCTACTGCACCTTTAGTGCTCTTTTCTCTTAGATGGGCCTCTTGAGTATATTAGTGTTTATTTCTTAGTTTTAACTGTGAGATATTGCTGTTCTAACTGTTAGCCGTTATAAAAAAGTGGACTTTAGGTAATGCAGTTTAGCCTATAGGGTATAATTTTGTAATTTTTAAGTGACCTGATTTGCGGATATGTGGATTTGCATGTGTGCTTGTGACTCACACTACATATTAAAGTAGGAATCACAGAAGTTTGAGATGGAATTTCGCACGATACGGATGCCTTGATTTTACTGGTTCTAACTACTTTGCTTAATAGAAACCGCTCACCAGCCATACCCAAACAATATAATCATCAACTTTCTCTCACAAAAAATACTTTCACTCCAGCGCTGCTTTTTCACCCCTACTGAATTTGCAACTTTACGTTGTAAATTCGGCTTTCAGGCGTTTTAAAGCACAAGAACATCCCTGCATGAAATTTCACTACTGTGGATCCCACGCTGTTACATTAAGACCTTTCCTCACTTCTACTAAACTGCCATGCAGAGTCACGCAAATCCATAAATAACTATTGGTTGTCTTCCATAGATGTTTGTGGATAACTTCCAGGCAGCTAAAGAGGCTCTCAGTGCCGCCACGGCTCAGGCCGCGGAGAAAGCAGCTTCTAGTGTGAGGGATTTCGCTCAGAAGAGCTTCAGACTTGCCATGGACATCAGACTGAAGGCCCCTCTTATCATAATCCCTCAGTCCTCCACATCCCATAATGCATTTGTGGTTGACCTGGGTCTCATCACTGTGGGAAACAGCTTCTCACTGCTGGCAGCTGAGGGCTTCCCATTGCCTGCAGTTTTGGAGACCATGGATGTAAAACTCACGCAGCTCAAACTGTCTAGGTAGTAAAGAAACATTTTCAAAATTAATTTATGGGATCTTTACAACCAATTTAAAGTCCTACGTATTAAGTTGAGGTCTTCTCCATAGCTGTGTTATTAATATTCTCCATACTGTATATTAATATTTATATTTATATATATTAATATTTTGAATTCACTTTTATTTTTTGATAATTTTTAAGGTTTTAAGTTTTATGTTTTGTCTTTTTTTTTTTTTTTTTTTTTTTTTTTGACTAGTTTTAGTGATTTTTAGTTCTTCAACATATATATTTGAAATAGTTACCATGGCTACATTAATCATTTTTATTTGTTTTTGTGGACCTTTTTTCTTCAGGACTGTTCTGAAGCGCGACGCTGCTCTTCCAGATGTTCATATTCTGGAGCCCATAAATCTAGAGCTTTTAGTCAAGCGTAATTTGGCTGCCACTTGGTACAACAAAATTCCTGGAATGGAGGTCAACGGAGTACTTATGTCAATGAACGTGAGTTTCTCATGACATTTTACAAGTGGAAGTGTTGAATCTTGAATTTTCAGAAGAGAAAACCAAAGGTTGGTATCTTTCTGGTTTCTGTAGATGGATCTTGGCCAGGAGGATGTTGGAGTCCTCATGAGAATCCTAGCAGAGAACATTGGCGAGGGAAGCAGAGCTGCTGCAGTGGAGGGAATGAAGGCTTCTGCTAAAAGTATGAAAAGGTGTAACCTGTCAGGGAACTTGTCCATTAAAGTTTCTCTTTAAGGGCTTCATTTTACCCTCCTTTCCTCCACAGATGAAGCCGTAGATGAAGGACTGACCGAAACGCTACCTGTGAGGACAGGGAGTCAACCTGCTTTGACCAACGGTGCTTTCAGTGAGAATGTTGTCAATGTGCTGCTCAATTTTGAAATCAAAAAGGTGATTTACCTCTCTTAAGTTCTTATTTTCAGTTAATGTCACAGAGTGCATCTGGATCCAAACCCTGTATCTTTCTTTTTGTAGGTTATGCTAAGGTTGAAAAAGTCCAAAAATGGGACAGAGTGTCCCTTCCTGGTTCTCGAAGTAGCTCAGCTTGGAATTGACACCAAAGTTCGGAAATATGACTTGGAGGCCACAACATACATTAAAAACATCTCCATGAAGTGCCTCGAGTTCCCTGGTTTGTAGCACTTGTTTTTCAAAGCTGACACTACAAATTAGCATTTTTGGAAAAACAATTTTTTTTAATTTATTTATCTTTTTCATTGTAGATTCAAATGGAGAACCGCTCTGTATAATCAGTTCCTCAGCAGAGTCGGGAGCAGATCTTCTTGAAGTCAAGTATTTTAAGGTAACTGTTTATTTCTGAATTACGCTAATATGAGTGCACTATGAGTGACAGATTATAGACTCATTATTTATTCTAGAATTGCAATGTAGACTGTAACTGGTTTTGAGAGCTTCCGGGAAGAATGGAGATCTTAACTTTGTTTGATTCCTGTTTTTTTAGGCTGATCGAAATGGGCCCAACTTTGCAAGCATTTACAAGAATACTGAGCAGAAGATCAATGTAAGCATGTGTAAACAAGTTTAAATAAAAGACTGTTTGAGAAACTGAGGTGTTAATTTAAAGAAGAAATTGGTATTGAAGGGGTTTAACATGCCTGTGTGTGTCTTTAGGTGGTGTTCTCCTCTCTAGACTTGATGTTGCACACCGAGGCTCTCCTCTCTACCATGGACTTCCTGTCTGCTCCCCTGTCCGACAGCAGTCTGCCCTCACCGGAGAGAGAGAGCAAAAAGAGTGAAGATATGAGAACTACCTCCGCTAAATCCAGTAAACACATACAATCACTAAAACTGACAAACATGGAATTTTTACCCATGATTTAGGAATGGATTAATGAAGGACTGTTTCTGTCTCAGCTGCACTGAGCTCTCCCTCTGATGGTGACGTCATTGACCTATTGGTGAAAATGCAGCTTGGTGCATTTAATGTGTTGGTTTGTGACCAAAAAAGCAACATGGCAGACATCAAAATTCAAGGTGAGAATACATTTTTATTTAAAAAAAATAAAATAAAATCTTGTTTTTTATAAATTAGAAGTTACTGTATTGGTCTGCTTATACAGTATCTACTACTTGATTATTCTTAGGCTGGTTTTGTTGGTTAGCTGGTTTTATAAATCTTCTCTTTAGGTTTGGATGGTTCTCTCAAGATGCAAGGAACTCAGACACACATGTACACACGTTTGCGCGACTTCATCGTCATGAACGTGGATCCTAACACAATTCACAAGAAGGCAAGCTAGCTATACCACTAAAGTACATTTGTCTTAGGGCTAAGTGATATGGCCAAATTATCACAATAAATTTAAAATCTTTATTTCTTTCGATTTTAAAGGCATACTTTTGCTCCTAAGTGAAAGTTTTTTTTTTTTTTTTTTTGTCAGAACATTACAAACACTTCACTTTTCCAGTTGTTTTTTCTTTACACAATAAATATCTTAATAGCAAAATATATTTCTTAGTTCTAAGGAGTGAAATTGTTGAGAAGCATGTTTGTATTAACTGACTATGATGACTTGTATTTTCAGCACAGCTTGCAGTGCAGGTTGCAGTATTAATAATATTACTTATTTTTAGAAATGCGCATTTGTCAGTGCATCCACTTTAGCCAAAATAATATTGTGATTAATTATGGTTATCGTTTTGCCGCCGAGCCCTGCTTTGGCTTTTATATAAACGAAGTACAACAAAAGTCCACTAAAGTGAACTGCAATATCTGTTGTTCGGTTATTTCTGCTTCTCTAGGCCATCTCCATCGTAGGTGATGAGGTGTTCAGCTTCAGCATGAGTCTGACACCCAAAGCCACTGAGGGGGCTGGGTATGCAGATACTTCAAAGGTTGATGGCAAAGTGAAACTTAACGTGGGCTGTATTCAAGTGGTCTACCTTCACAAATTTGTCATGTCATTACTGGTGAGTTTATATTGCACACATGGCCTCTCTGCTGATTCAAGCACACTAGCTTACTTTTGCTTTTTTCTCCACAGAATTTCAGTAATAACTTCCAGGCAGCTAAAGAGGCTCTCAGTGCCGCCACGGCTCAGGCCGCAGAGAAAGCAGCTTCCAGTGTGAGGGATTTCGCTCAGAAGAGCTTCAGACTTGCCATGAACGTCAGGCTGAAGGCCCCCCTTATCATAATCCCTCAGTCCTCCACATCCCATAATGCTGTGGAGGCGGACCTGGGCCTCATTACTGTGGGAAACAGCTTCTCTCTGCTCCCAGTGGAGGGTCGTCCACTGCCTGCTGTCATAGATAATATGGATGTACAGCTCACACAGCTAAAACTGTCCAGGTAGCTCACTGCCACAAAGCTTATCTAGGAATTTCAGACCTACTTTTTAAAGTATAATTATATCCAATATGTGTCCATTTGAAGATCTGATTATTAACTGAGCAGAATTCATATATGAATGTTCAAATCGTGCTTTTTTTGTTTGTTATCCTCAGAATTTTCATGGAGCCGAACTCAAATCAGCCTAGTTCAAAACTTCTGGAGCCAGTCAACCTTGTTTTGTCTGTTAAACGTAACCTGGCGGCATCATGGTACCGGAAGATGGCTGCCATAGAGGTGGATGGAGATCTAAAGCCCATGAAGGTCTATTCGCAAAACGTCATTCAAGTATTTTATGCAGACTGTGGAAATTTATTTTGGCTGGTCCACTTCTGGGATCTGGTTATTATTTATATAACATATAATTATAGAGTTGGTTCTTACATTTTCTGACTGCGTTCCAGGTGGCTCTGAGTCAAGATGACCTGACTGTCCTGCTGCAGATTCTGATGGAGAACATCGGAGAGGCGAACATTTCTCCATCTGACACACCGATCGGCTCAGAGGCAGCACTCAAACAAGAGAGTGTGCTTGTCAGAGCGCGTACAGCGACTGGTGAGGGAAGACGGACACACACAAATGTTTTGTATAGTTATCCTTCTAATAGAGGAGAAACTCAGTGGATGGTCTTGATTTGTGTAGGCTCTGAGATTCTTGTGGAGAAGCTGTCTGAAGGTAAACTGAGGGAGCCCGAGCTGCTGGAGAGTGTCAAATTCAGCTTTAATGTGGAGTCCCTTGGCCTTATTCTCTACAGTAACGATCCTGAACAGGTGTGTATGGAGTCTACAGATTCGTGAACATCAGTGACACTGACTCAAGGCCACTGATATAGAAAGTGAGTGTTTTATCTGTCTCTCTCTTTCTTTAGCCCTCTGTACATAAGGAGCTGTTGTGTTTAGGGGAATTTATGCTGTGTAAAATGAAGACTTCTGGCAAAATGTTTAATAATGGAAACATGGAGGTCACCACCAACCTCACCACATGCACGCTGGATGACAGACGGAGCGGTATTCAGAGAGTCACATCCAGGTGATTTATTGAGATTTTTAATGTAGATTTAATTAAGATTTCACAAATTATTTCTAAAGGATTTAAAGAACTTGCTGAAAAATCAGTTTAGCCAACTTAGTGTAAAATTGCATTTTTTAATTATAATAATATTTCACAAAATTACAGTTTTTCATCCAATAAATGCATCCGTTATGCAACTCTTTTTACATAGTTTCTTCTTAATTATAACAGTTTTATTTCAAGCCCTGACTCTTCTTGTCTGTTCACATTATTTTTCTCCACAGGATGCTGGAAAGGCGTGATGAGGAGACATCAGAGCCCATGATTGATGTGACATACACTCAGAGCGCGGATGAGCGCTCCGTGGTCGCTGTGCTGCAAAAGCTCTATTTGTGTGCTAGCGTGGAGTTCCTGTTGGCTGTGGCTGACTTTTTTGTGCAAGCCCTGCCTACAAGTCCACCTACACAGAGAGACAAATTCAATCAACTGCCACTTAAATACGTCTCAGAGCCCAAAATCCAGAGTGAACCGAAAGCAGGTATGGTTGCTACTGCTAAAAGAATGTTAAATGTAAGATGTTAAGCAAAGCCACTTTTAAATATTGTAGATCCAGGCAAAAAAAGTCAGTGGATTTTTGTCAATAAGGGTGTACAAACAATTAAGGTCTAAACCTTTACAGCTACAGTATAATCACAGATGAAGTGTGGCATAGTTGTGCCAGTAACAGCATTAAACAAAAAATAGTCAGTGGAAATCCAGGAAATGTGATTTTGAGACCTTGAAAAGCTTAATGGTCATGGAAATAGTTAAGATTCAGTATTTGTGTCTTTTTTTTAGAAATGCTTGTACATAAAATTAATCTGATCATTGGAAATGGCTGAAAAAATGAATGGAAATTAATTGGTCTGAAAGTGTAGGAACCCTCAATTTCAGACATTTCAGGGAAAAAATGCATTTGATGTTTTCTCTACCATCAACTTCAGCTCCCATAACCAGGCTGCGAGCAGTTGTGGTGGACCCAGAGGTTGTGTTTGTGGCTAACCTGATGAAGGCAGATGCTCCCGCACTGGTTGCCTCATTCCAGTGTGATTTTAGCCTCCTTTCTGAAGACACTGGCCAGGCCATGAAGGCCAATGTCAGAGGCCTGAAAGTGCTCGCCTGCCCCTTTATCAGGAAGGAGGGTGACAAAGCCGAGACCACCGTATGCTTACTGATTTCTTCTAATGTCTTTTTGTTTCAATTCTTATTCTTCTGTTTATTCTATTTTTAATATTATTTGGGGTTTTGAGAGGCACAGTGAAAAATATATTGAAGGCTATGTAATCTTGCAATTATCTATAATACTTTGCAAATCATGAATTCGTTTTTTCTGCAGGTGCTGAGACCATGCTCTGTTGAACTTGAGACCAAAATGCCAACCAATGCACCATTAACTGGTTCAGTGACTGTAGAGGAGGTCATAGTGAAAGTGGGTGTTTGCTTAAATTACTAATTTTTTGAAAGGAGCATGTATTACACCATTTAAAAAAGTTTAGCGTTTGTGAGATTTTTTTTATGTGGTAATGATCACCAAGGCGGCATTTATAGAATCAAAAATACTGTGTATATATATATATATATATATATATATATAAATATTGTAATTGTTTATAAATAAAGAAGTCATAATTTCTGTTGAAATATCCTACCAATCTCAAACCTTTGAACTGTAGTATATTTGCTCACTAGATTTATTTATTTTAGATTTATATAACAGAATTATTTCCTGTGTAAATATATACAGTACTGTTCAAACATCTCATGTTTTTATTATAAATCCCAAGAATAAATCAATCTAAATTGCGTTTAACGTACTTTTTTCTTATTCTCTGTCTTGCTGTTTCAGATCTCTCCTATCATTCTTAACACTGTCATTACCATCACGGCAGCCATGGCACCCACACCTAAAGAAGAGCCGTCACAGCAGAAGTCGGATGACCTAAACAGCCTCTGGTCTTTGATGAATGTCGCTAATGCAAACTACTGGTTCCTTGGTGTGGATACTGCCTCAGAGGTCACTGAGAGCTTCAAGGATGTGGATTGCAGTAAGGATGGAGAGAGTTTTGAGATGAATGTGAAGGTGGTGCAGGTCACGCTGGAGTCAGGTTTAGGACATCGGACTGTTCCCCTGCTGCTTGCAGAGTCGTCATTCACTGGTACGGCTCAGAACTGGTCGTCGTTGCTCAGTGTCTCTGCAGATATGACAATGGAGGTGAATTACTTCAATGAAACTCTTGCAATTTGGGAGCCGCTGCTTGAGAGAGTGGACAACGGGAGACGAAGGTGGAACCTTAAATTAGAAGTAAGCGGAATCGCCTTTCCTTTTCCGCTTTAGGATAAACATGAATTCACATTCTTACCCATTCAGATATGTTGCAGTTTGTTCTGTTGGTGATTTGTACTTTTTTGTTTGCGTTTCTGTGTATAGATGAAGAACAACCCTGTTCGAGATAAAAGTCCAGTTCCTGGGGACGATTTCATTATGCTGCCAGACCCTCGCACAGCCATTACCATATGCTCCAAAGACACCATGAACATTACAGTGTCCAAGTGCTGCCTTAGTGTCTTCAACAACCTGGCCAAGGTAAACCGTTCAGTTACACACACAAAAAAACATGTATTTTCTGAGAATGCTAATTTTCTGTTCATGCAAAATGCATAAATTGTTTTTTATAAGTATATGTTTTTATCGGTATTACTACTTGTTGTTTTTTAATGTTGTAATATATTTACAGGGTGTTAAATGTACATTTCTGTTCAAAAGTTGGGGTCTATGGAACCATTTTGTTTTAAAGGGGGGACAAATCTATTTCATATTGCGCAAACATATTAAGCAGCATTGACTGTTTTCAACACTAATAATAAGAAATGTTTCTTCAACATCACATCAGCATATTAGGATCATGTGACACTGGAGACTAGAGTAATGATGCTGAAAATTCAGCTTTGTGGTAACACTTTTCAGGACCAATTCTGTTACCTAGCTGCTTATGAGTTTGCATATTGGCTGTCTATTAGTACAAATAAAATACATATGAATGCCTTATTTTGCATTACCATATTTTTTTTAATCTTATATATATATAAAGATCAAATGTCTTTCTTTTCAGGCTTTCTCCGAGAGCACAGCCTCCACGTTTGACCATTCTCTGAAGGAGAAATCCCCCTACACCATCCGCAATGCATTAGGCATTCCACTCATTGTTCAGCACAGTGCAAACCTGCGCTTGACTGGCTCATCCGCTCCGGGTAAACTGCAGGAATTGGCCGTGGATAAAAGTGTGGATTTAGAGCATACGTCCTTTGAGCGTTCATCACGACTCTCTGCCCTGCAGAGGCAGGAAAGCTGCTTATTCAATCTCAGCATAGGTCAGTAACAAGAACAATATACACCTCATAACCTGTACACATGCTTGGGTTAAGCCTCAACCTAATGAGCATTTTTGGGCATCAAGCATGTCTATAATACCCAAAAATACTGTCTTGGCAGGTCATGCTTATTTTTGTATGGATCATTTAAGCTGTTGACAATTTCATAGCAAGTCAGATCCAGCTATCCAATTGCTTTTATATATGTTTGATATTATTCTATGATATTTAAACTATAGCCTAATTATTTTTATCTCATGAATTACAGGTAAATGCAGTACGCTAATCCTAATCATAAATGCCCCCTGTGTAGTTCCCTCAGGTTACAGTGAGATTTCAAATATCCCGTTGGGTAAGCCTGGCCGTAGACTGTATAATATCAGAGGTCCAATGCAACAGGATGCTGTGTCTGTACTGCTCCAGATCAATGCCAGTGAGGGTAACAAGGTCATCACAGTGCGGTCCCCCTTACAGGTTTGTGTGCTCACTTTACCTGCATACATCTGTTCATCTGTACGGATAAAGAAAAGATGAATATGACCTTGCTCAAATCATGGTAACATTTAATAATTTTTTTTGTGTGTTAACAGATAAAGAACCATTTTTCTGTGCCTTTTGCCATTCTGAAGTATTCCTCTGAACTTGGAGTTATGGTGAATGTAGGGGTTGCTGATCCTGAGAAGGAGTGTCATGTTCCCCTAGAAGCTTACAGGTATAGATGGAGAAGTGTAATGAATTATTCTGTTCCAGTTAATTTAGCACTCACATGAGTCAAATATCATGAGGAGCAACTGTTAAGGTCTTTGACTATATATAGTAGGGTGACCATATTTCGATTTCTAAAAAAGAGGACGATCGGCACGCCCTCCAGACGAATGCAGACAAGCTTCTTGGTGGTTGATGGACATTATTTATTGTACTTCAATGGTGCAGAATTAACCTCTGTAAAAAAAATAAAATGAAATCTGTAAAAACATACATCAAAATAATAGCTCTCTAAGACTCTTCAAATAAATAGTTCTAAATATGAACTATTATGTTCCAGCTTCAACAATATAGCTCTTAAATGTAATAAAATTAATAACAGAAGAGTCTCACAAAGACCAAAAAAAAAAAAGGTAACAAAAAGAACCTAGACTTTTCATCTTTAGTTTTCTTCTTCATCCTGCTTCTCTTCTTCATCCTCCTTGTCAGCCCATCCATATTTTACTGTAGAGCTGATCTTTCCCAGCAGTTTTTGATAGCTTTACAAATAAGCATGAAAGACTTTGAAAGACATGTCTTTGAAGTTGTACTAAGCTAGTAGAATCCCCCTTACTGACTCTACGGAGAGCTGGTTCCCCTCATTGGTCCAATGGCTTTGCATTAGTGAAAAAAGCCCTCTCAACATTTGCATCGTTTTTTTATGTTTCTCAGTGTCCATGTGGGTTTTCAGATCCCCAGCACCTTTATTGGAGACCGAGACATATGTACCGGCTTTGCACACGGTGCACTCCGCCTCCCACTTGTCCCGACCGGGACGGTATGTGGGAAATTTCGGCATTGTCCCTGCTCCCTGTCTGTATGCACACAAGGCAGCCTCCCGGTACGTCGCGCAAAAAAAGTAGTGCCCGCCTAGTATTGTGTGCAAAACGCCATTCAATTAACGTACACGCATAACGGTCCTACGAACACCCGGACATTTTCGTGAATTTATAAAACCCGCCAGGACGCCCCGAACAGGACGTAAAAAGTGGACATGTCAGGGCAAAAGAGGATGCATTGTCACCCTACATATAGTGCATATTATACCAGGGATGTCAAACTAACAGTTTTTAAACCTTGGTGTACACATGCACAGTGCAGGCACAGTATAATAGTCTAGAATTGAACTAATCCAAACGAAAACGCTTGGTTGCTTATTTAACGCACCGGGGGGCTTTAGATTACATTTACATCTAAAATTGTTAATTAGAGAATAATAATCAAATATTTGACAAGAAAACAACATTCTAGAATTTGGTCACACACCGCTCTTGGTTGAATAACTTTAGTTTTAATTACCCATATCAAAGCTAACACACTAAATTAAAGTTCTGTGACTCCTGCTGTAGCTGAAAACATAATATTAGGAAAATATTATATTATTTTTTTTCTTTATTACATTACTTTTTTTTTTTAACTTTTTACTTTGATTCCTGATTTATGTTGTGACTTTCTGTGTTCTGTATAATTCTTTAGGAGTCAGTTGTTCTTGCTGCCTATCGGTCCTTTAGAAGATTTATATCGTGCATCCACCACATGCATCGCATGGAAGGAGCAGGTTCACGTGAGCTCAGAGGTTCACGCAGTGCTGCAGTGCCCCGCCATAGACAGCAGCTTCCTGCCACTGGTGGTGAACACACTGGCCATGCCTGATGACCTCAGCCATATTGCCAGCCATGGGGAAGGGGAGTGGGACCCTGCTTATGTCATCCACCTGCACCCAGCTGTCACTCTCAAAAACCTGCTGCCTTACTCAATACGCTACTTGCTGGAGGTGCAGAATATTGTACTTTATAAATACACTTTAGCTCAAATGTTGGGGTTTTGTATGTTTTGTTTTGTTTTTGTTGTTGTTTATAAAGTATAAGAATAAGTTTTTTATTTTAATATATTTTAAAATGTAATTATGTGTTGGCAAAGGTAGATTTTCAGTCTTTAGTGTCACATGATCATTTGAGCTGATTTAGTGCTCAAAATAGTTTTAATACATTTTTTCAGAATCCTTTAATGAATACAAAAGTCTTTTGTAACAAATGTCTTTTAATCATTTTCAAAAAATGTTTTTTCTTCTGAATAGAAGTTTTTTACTTACTAACCCCAAACTATTGTGTATGACATTCATATTGATTATTAAATCAGTATTAATTCATAACAGTTAATATCAGCCAACGGTGATTTATTCAAACCGACTCATGTCTCTCATAGGGTTCTGCTGATTTCTGTGAGCTTCAGGAGGGCAGTGCGGCGGATGTGCTGAACTCAAATGTTGGCGGTGAAATAATGGAGCTTGTTTTGATCAAGTACCAAGGTCGTAACTGGACTGGACGGATGAGGATTAGCAAAGAAATGCCTGAGTTCTTGTCCATCTGCTTCACCTGCGAAACATTAGAAGGACTGAACGTGGACCTGTGTGTGCATGTGTCTCGAGTGAGCGGTAAAATGGTCCTTTCCATTTTCAGTCCATACTGGATCATCAATAAGACGTCCCGTGTGCTGCAGTATCGTGCTGAGGATATGTGTGTGAAACACCCATCCGACTTCAGAGATGTCATTCTGTTCTCCTTCAAAAAAAAGAATTTCTTCAGCAAGAATAAGGTTGGATTGGACTCTTTGGTGGATATACCATTCTGATATCACTTCATACATTTACATTCTGCTCTTCCTTTCAGTTGCAGCTCTGTGTGTCCACCAGCTCATGGTCCGAGGGCTTCTCACTGGACACCGTTGGCAGCTACGGATGTGTCCGTTGTCCAGACAAAAACGGGGACTACTTAGTAAATGCTTTGAACATTTAATGATATAGTAGGAACTTTCAGTAAACATTAGATGCCAAATGTAAACTTGGAAATTCACTTGTCCTCTTCGATGACCAGGTTGGGGTCAGCATCCAGATGAGCAGCTTTAATCTGACGCGGATTGTTACCATGAGTCCTTTCTACACGCTAGTCAATAAGTCTTCCTTTGAGCTGGAGGTTGGAGAGGTGCAAAACAACAATGGCTTCAGCTGCAAGTGGCACTACATCTCCTCCACTGAGGTGGGCGCTGAATTCGCCTTTTGTTGAAAGCAGAAGTATTGCCACAGTATGTGTGTTGACCGTATGATTGTGTGTGTGTTACAGTGTTTGCCTTTTTGGCCTGAGGCCAGCACAGGGAAGCTGTGTGTACGTGTTGTGGGATCTGAATCTAGCTCCAAATCGTTCTTCTTCAACAAGCAGGACAACGGAACTCTGCTGCGCATGGAACAGGTGAACACGATCTGCCTGTAAACTTGATACAAAATACACTTTATTAAACCATATTGATCACTTTAATCGTATCTTGGTTTCCATCAGTATGGTGGCGTGATAGTGGATGTGAATATCTCAGACCACTCCACTGTCATCAGCTTCACCGATTACTATGATGGAGCTGCACCTGCTTTGGTTGTCAATCACACACCTGCAGCTATTGTCAACTTCAGACAGAGGTCAGCACCGCTTTAGTATTTCACTTCGTATAAGAGATAAATGAAAAGTCTGTCTGACTGAGTAGAATGTTTCAGTATTCAGTTGTAGCAATACCTCAATTTCACAAATATTCTTACCAGTTTTGATACCATATCAAAAATAAATTGCTATTAAAAACTATTAAATATCAATTCCGATAGTATGTGCAGAGAAATGCTTGGAGTGCATTGCATTGTTTTAACTGATTAATTAATTCTAGGTCAATAGACAAAGATAAAAGAAGCAAATTTTAAACAGAATTTCCAAAGTTTGGAATAATAAACTATTAAGTAAGAAATTATTTTTAAGAAATGTATTATTTTTGCAAACATTGATCAGAATTGTTCCAAAACATTTCAAATGTTACATGATATTAAAATAAATTATGTTCTTTTGAACTTTCTGTTTATTAAATAATCCACAACTCTTCTTTAAATATAATTACAAATGTAACAATACCTTTTACAGTCCTGTTACTCATGTGCATACTATGTACGTAGTATAGTAATTAAAATAACTAGTTAATAACCAGCTAATAACCCTGAACCTAACCCTACTCCATGTAGTTACCTTATAACAGTGCTTTCTTAGTTAGACTGTTGTAAGTACAGTACACTATAAACACATGTTAATGTACTGTAAAATAAAGTGCAACCGATATGTTTCCTAAATACATTGTAATGATTTCTGAAAAATCATGTGACGTTATATATTGGAGTAAAGTGGACTAAAAATTCTGGTTTGGCTTCACAGAAATTAATTACATTGTAAAATATATTCAAATAGAATATATTTTATTTTGGCTAGATTTAAACAGTACAATGCACAGATTCAATACAATATTTTTCCAGTTTTGTAACCTAAAGTAATTGTTTTCATACATTCATTTTAGCCAATCACTAGACAAGCTATGTGCTTTTACAGAGGCTGTGAGGAGTCTTGGGCACTGAGACCAGGTGAAGTTCAGCGTTTTGCATGGGATGATCCAGCAGGGGTGCGGAAGCTTTGCTGGAGCTGTCAAGAACACAGTGGAGAACTAGACCTTGTAAAGGTTAGAGAGGGATATTGGTTTAGTGAATCTAATAATCTGCAAATATTATTGGTTGTGTCATTCTCATGTTGTTTTCTTTAGGACGAGTGCGGGCAGTTTGCTTACAGCAGCTTAGTTCAGATACACTGGGTGTCTTTCCTGGACGGCCGACAGCGGGTGCTGATCTTTACTGAAGATGTTGGCATCATCACAAAAGCCCGGCAGGCAGAGGAACTGGAGCAATTCCAGCAAGAAGTCAACATCTCTTTAAAGAACCTGGGCTTGTCACTCATCAACAATGACATCAGGCAGGAGATAGCATACGTTGGCATCACCAGGTAACTAAACCCACACCTAGCAACCATAAGTCTTGCTGTAAAACGGCTCTTTTATAGTGATTATTAACTAATAATATAAAGCTGAACACAAATGCCACTCTTGTGCAAGTTGTTTGTTGTTTAAAGGCTCTTGCACACTGAGTCAGAAACTTTTGTACGTGTTTCCTTTTTTTTTTTTTTTTTTTTTTATATTCGTCTCCCTTTCCTATTAAAATGCATGTTACAAATGCAAAAACGCATTTTTTTCATGACAAACGAAATTTTCAAAAAATACATTTTTTACCTTGTGAAAATTTTAAACTCGTGTGCAATGACTTTGAATTGTATTTTAAGTTCTGGTGTAGTTTGGGAGATGAGACCAAAGAACCGCTGGAAGTCCTTTAACAACAAAAACATTGGCCTCTTGGAGAAAGCCTACCAGGAATACATCAACAGCAAGAGTGAACCAGTCTGGACTAAACTAGAAACTGGCCTAGAGGTAATAAAGGATTTTATCGAAATAAAGTTTGATTGGTAATATAATTCCGCTGCTGAGATATTATCGCATTGTCTTTTTGTCTTTATTAAAACAGGTGAACTTTGGAAGATTGCCCATGTTGATGAGACAGCCATTTTCCTGCAGTATCAGGAGAAACTTCCTGCCTGGCATTTGTATTGAGTTGAAACAGTCACCTCACCAGAGGAGCTTACGTGCACAGCTCTATTGGCTACAGGTAACACCCACATACAATGCACTTGTTGAATATCACACTTCCGTCATTTTTGGCATTTGTTCAGTTATTATGTGCACCATTTATTTGTTCCAGGTGGATAATCAGTTGCCGGGAGCTATATTTCCTACTGTGTTTCATCCTGTTCCTCTTCCAAAATCTATTGTTCAAGACTCGGGTACAAGCACAATTTAACAAATGAATGCTCTATCATAAGTGCACATTTATAGTGAGTGGATATGAACACACAATATCTTTTTATCCTTAGAACCAAAGCCGTTCTTCGACGTAAGCATCATCACAAGGTTTAATGAGCACAGCCAAGTCATGCAGTTTAAGTGAGTGATGGCGCACAGCTTATATAATCTGCTCACTGTGTCACATCAGATAAATTTGTCTTATAGTGTCTCACTATATTAAATTCTGGTTTACACTCAATTAACTGCATCACATTCTTTTAATGTAGTAAACTGATCTTGTGTGAAATATGCATGCTATTAATTAAGTGTTTCTCTTGATCTTAACTAATATAATATGGACAAATACAAACTACTGTTTAGTTTGGGGTCAGATTTTGTCTTTTTTAAGAAATGAATATTCAACGATTTACAGTAACAGTTAAAGAAGAATGCTTTTAAATTAATCGAAAACATATTTCAAATACATACTGTTCTTTTGAACCTCCTGTTCATCAAAGATTCCTGATTATTTCCATGATTTTAAATTGTAGTAATATTTCACAGTGTTTCTGTTTCAAATACATGCAACCTTAGTGAGAATAAACATCATAAATAATCCTGGAAAATAGTGTAATGCAAAAAAAGTAGATCCAGTCTTTGACTGGTATTGTTTGTTTTTCTGTAGGTACTTTATGGCATTAGTGCAGGAGATGGCAGTGAAGATCGATCAGGGCTTCTTGGGAGCAATTCTCGCTCTGTTTAACCCAGCTACCGGCTCCCAGGATACTAAAGAAAAGGTAACTCCTGCTTTTTTCTGATCTGTGTCGTCACATACTTTGACTGATAAACGGAATCCATAATGAGTGCAGTGGTAAACACTTTCTCCATCATCTTTTGTTTTTGTGTGGCTCTATTAAATGTTAATGAAAAGGAGACTGGAGATGTCAGTGTGTGTTTCTTTGTGTTCAGAATAAGCTGATAGAGAGGGATCTGGAGGCGCTGCAGGCTCAGCTGATGGAGACCTCCATGACAGACGCCTCGGGCCTGAGCTTCTTCGAGCATTTCCACATCTCCCCCATTAAAGTAATGAACCAACAGCGCTGTCCACTCCAAAACACAACACATGCTCTCTTCAAGGACACTTGTCACAGAAATCTGAAATCTAAAATAAGACCTGAGGCCTAGTTTCCAGTCTTCCACATGGTACAGCATGTTTGGACCCACGACTATTCAGTAGTTTGTAAAAAGTTGTATTTGTTTTTTTAAAGAAGTCTGACCAAGGTTGCATTTATTTATAAAATATACAGAAAAAATATAATATAATACTGTTATATTATACGCCAAATTGTTGAATTAAACACAACCTGCCATTAATAATATGGTAAATTTCAAATAATATATTATTTAACTGCATTAAACTGATGTGTACTGAAAATATTTAGAATTGATCTAAGACGCTGTGTGTGTGTGTGTGTGTGTGTAGCTGCACCTGAGTCTGTCTCTGGGCTCCAGTGGAGATGAATCTGAACAGGGTGATATGGTCGCCATCCAGTCCGTCAACCTCCTGCTCAAAAGCATTGGTGCCACACTCACTGATGTAGATGATTTGATTTTCAAGTAAGACTTTGAGATGCGCATGTACTCTAACACTGACTTACACTGTGCTTGGAAAATAAGATTCACATGGACATCGATGGACTTTGTTTCGTTTCAGACTGGCTTACTTTGAGGTGAAATATCAGTTCTACCGGCGAGAAAAACTGATGTGGGCGGTGATCAGACACTACACTGAACAAGTGGGTGAATCTAAATACACACTCATGCGATGTCAGAGTTCATTACATGAGCAAACACTCTCCAATATGCTTACATTTTCACTTGAAATCAATGTACCTGAAGGATCTGTTTCTCTCCTCACAGTTCCTAACACAGATGTACGTGCTGGTTTTGGGTCTGGATGTTCTTGGAAATCCATTCGGCCTGATCCGAGGCTTATCAGAAGGAGTGGAAGCTTTCTTCTACGAGCCCATCCAGGTCTGACACGCGCTGTTCATTTATCTATACATTCAGGCCTCATCATTTAATTCACTACAAAAGTTAGTGTTATCTTTTAAATGTTTGAGTAGTTTAGATTAGTCCATCCACAGAAATGAGTGTATCAAATATGATACCACATGTTTAATATATCACCTCTATAATGCATGTGAAAATATTTTATGTCCACTAAAATGATCATCAAATCATGTAATCCTTAAATTTAAAGAAACCAAAAATTTAAATACCACTGCAAGTGTGTGCATATATTTTGTAAAATGTATCTACATTTATATTTGTATAATGTCATATAATTAAATATGTAAATATATTTAAGTATAATTGTATTTAGCTGTATTTAATATAGAAATATAAAAACAATTCTTAAATATATACTTGCATGTTTGTATTTATATATTCATAATAAATATACACAGTATACACAGTATATACAAAAAATGTTTATATAACTTTTTATGGATTTAAATATTTGAGCTTTTTGTGTCATTGTTCAACAGTTCTTTTTAAAAGACTTCCATATGTCATGTTTTACAAGGTTATAAATATACGATTTGTAGATTGCTAGAGTTTGTTTGTGTGTGTAGGGGGCTGTTCAAGGACCTGAGGAATTTGCAGAAGGTTTCGTTATCGGTGTTCGAAGTTTACTGGGACACACAGTGGGTAAGACTCCCTGATATCCTGCTTTTCTCCCTGAAACCCACATATACTCAAAGAGGATCCTTAATGCACATGCTTATTTTGTTTTGACACAATCTTCCCAGGCGGTGCAGCTGGCATGGTGTCTCGAATAACAGGCACTGTAGGAAAAGGCTTGGCTGCCATCACTATGGATAAAGAGTATCAGCAGAAACGGAGGGAGGAGATGAACAGACCCACTAAAGACTTTGGAGAGAGTCTGGCTAAAGGAGGAAAGGGCTTCCTCAAGGTACTGAACACAAGATCCTACACAAATAAAAAAACATCCAAGATGACATCAAAACATTTCCCTTTCTATTTTCTGCTTTGTATATACCACCAATCTATTGTATTTAGCATGAACTGACTTTGTAATGTCTCTGCTCTCCTTTAGGGAGTGGTTGGTGGAGTAACAGGAATTGTGACCAAACCGATGGAAGGTATGCTGATGCAACACATACGTCAATGAATTTGATTTGTTTTTGTATTCATATAACAAGTCAATATCATATTATTGTAAATTGAAAATGCACAAAAACTAATCTGTTATGGGTTTAGGGGCGAAGAAAGAGGGGGCTGCAGGCTTCTTTAAGGGCATTGGGAAAGGGCTGGTTGGAGTGGTGGCCAGACCTACAGGGGGCATCGTAGACATGGCAAGCAGTACTTTTCAGGGCATTCAGAGGTGAGACACGCATGAATATTATATTTACATACACGCCTACAAACACAGACAACCACGTACATACACTACCACACAGGGTTTGGGTTAGTAAAGATTTGAATACGTGTAAAATATAAAAAAATATTAAAAAAGAAAGACATTGACATTTAATTGTAATTGTATTTCACAATATCACAGTATTTATTCTATTTATGGATAAAATACTTTTTATCAAAAACAAAAATGGTAATGTTTATACTTACATAGTTCAATAAAAATCTTAGGTTGAATGAAGGTTTAAGCAATATTTCAAACCTAAATACTTGTATGAAGTCCTAATAAGAGGGGCCCACATATATTCAGTTTTGCAGAATGGAAGTCGTGTGGCCATTTCCTCTTATCCTAAATATAGCTTGGAAATCTTGTTCTTCCTACTAGGGCTAGAAATGCATTGTATTATTTAAGCGCTGATGTGCACTTTATATATAGATGTTTTGGAAAAGATTAATGATATACATTCTGTTAGGAGAACACATTCCTGTGGCAATTTTCTAATATGCTGTCTGCTATCAACTGAGTGTCTGTGTCCTAATTTGTGTCTCTTTTGTCTTTGTCGTCTTGCTTTTTTTTTCCTCACATGGTGTTGTTTTAGTTTTCCTGTGTGTTAACTAATTTTGTGACTCTTTTTTTCATGTTTTTCATAAGTTAATTCCTGGATGTGTTTGTTCTTTTTAGTTCAGTGAGTATTTGGAAGCTCATGAGTGTGTATGTGTACAAACGTGCGTACGACTGGAGTGCGGATGTGTGTGTATTTATGCCTATGATACCCAAAGACATGACAGTGAATGATCCCTCTGCATTCACTCAGCTGAGTTTGCTTGTTTCCCTGGGTCCACAAAAAGAGCGAATTTTGCAGCATGAATGAATTTTTAATTTACAGGGTATGCAAGGGTGAAAGGTAAGCATTGCATCATGGGAAGCAAAGGATGTGAGCTGTAGCGCAGAGAATTCTGCCATAATCTACCGTTCAAGAATCCCCTTATAACTGGATTAATCGACATGTGCCTATTTTCCCATCATTGTGACATTTGCTTCTGATCTCCACACCCTTTTCACTGGTGCATTTTGGGGCCAATGGAAAGTCTGATGAGCAGAGCAGCACAGACAGGAGCAGAGATGATATAGAGAGGAAGAGGAAGCACATATAATCACTTGTAACTGTGTTTAAGAGAAATTATCTTTAAACCATAAGTTTGAATAATATGTAATGTCCTTATAATCATAAAGCAATAGTTAGAGCAAACAAAATTCATCATTTCATTTCAATCAATGTATTAAATTCTTTCTTCTGTGGAACCCAAAAATTATTTGGAAAAATGTTTAAGTCTTATTAACATCATAAATCTAGCAAGTATTTCACTAGTTCGCGCTTCCTCATTCACAGTAGTAACAAGGATGTTTGGCGTGCTGTAGGGGGCGAGCCCTAGTAGCGAGAGCCTTAATGAGGGCGTGGCTTGGAGTCCGGCTCGAACCCTGCATGCCCCCCATGGAAGGAGCGAACTGTGGACAAGGGGAAGCGGAGGGAATGCAAAAACGAAATGTGGAAGGGAAGGAAGGATTATTTATAGTGGTAAGATAAGGATCGGATTGGCTTACGATGAAGGCGAGACTAATTAGTAAATGGTGCCAGCTGTGTCTAGTAATCGTCAGCCTTTCCTCCCGAAATTAGTTTGCAACTTGATGTTTTTTTGTTTTTTTCATTTCAGGCTTAAACATCCATGAGACATAAACAAACAGAAAACACATACCTACCATTGCAATCAGTCTCTTCAAGTTTTCCTGTTCTACGAAGTCAGAGAAACAGAATTTCATTTCATTATATGGTCATAAAATATTTTTGGTGTTCCACAGAAGAAAGAATGGCGTATAGATTTAGAAAGAAATGAGGATGAGGAAATGAGTATCATTTTTGGGTGAACTTTGAACGATCTCCCTCTTTCCGACTGCTCTGCTTGTCAGACCAAATCCACCGCATGAGCTCACCGCACTGCTGATGCACTGGACTCTGACACAGCACTGCCTGGTGTGACCAGGGGCTCTCCAACCAATAGCAAAAGAAGCATTATGAATACAAAGGCAGTCGATGACCAGGCTAACCAATCCCATTGTGCACCCATGCCATTAATTCTGCCCCGGAAAGATGAGTTGGCCAATCTGTCGTGTTTTACGGTGTTCCCGCCCCCTGGCTTTTTTTCATGCCAAACCTTTTCACGACAAGCTGAAACAGTGATGCCCTCCTCCTTCACCCCTCCAGTGATTCTCTAGCATATGCGCTCAATCATCCAACCATTTGTTCTGCTTTCCATCTTATACACCTGAACTGATCGGCACTGTCCGTATGAACTAATCACATTGCTTTTCCATGCTCGCGCTCTAGAAGTAACCAAAGGTGAGAGAGGGTTTAAGGAATCAGACACTGCACGCAATAGCACAAAGAAACTTTGTAGGTTGCTGTTTTTTCAATGACTCTTGAGATGCATTGCGTTTGTTCAAGGCTGTTGGGGCATGCTCAGATGATCTTTAATTGAGTAGATTCTGTTCTCTACCTGTTGTTAAGAATGACTCATCCATTGCCCACGCATTTTACATGGATGAAAAACACTGGATCACAGGATGTCATTTTTGTGAGTTTTCTAATGTGCTGTTGCTGACTTGATTTGCAGGGTGGCAGAATCGACTGAAGAGGTGACTAAATTAAGGCCAGTGCGTCTCATACAAGAGGACGGCATCATACGGCCCTACGACAACCATGAGTCGGCGGGCTTTGACCTCTTTCAGGTGAGGTTACCTGTCAACCCCAACTGACCTGGCTATTAGACATCAATGGGAAGGATTTTAATCAGCATAACCCTAACTACTAACAGCCTAATAGATTGGAAGGATTGGAGTCAGCTTGGCAGATTAAGGCAAACCTTAAGAGATTTTGGACTGTTTTGCTTCTATTGCACTGTCCTGTTTCAGACTTGCATGCACCAAACTTTCCACTTTTATTCTTATTTATATTTGGAAGGTGTTTGTTCGTATATCATCCTGATTTATGTAACATTTTATTTCTTCAGACAGTACTCTATCCATAAATATGGATGTATGGGATAATAAACAGATATTTAAAATCCCCTCTACAAAAAAGAAATAATAATAATAATAACTTTTACATTTTTATTTTAATGCTCATCTTTTTTGGTTATGACATTATGTTAATTAGTGCATATTTAAACACCATTTTCGGGTAAAACAAAAGAAATGTCTTACTGTGCTGTGATTTTCCAAATGGGCAAGTATGGGGATATTCATTTGTACTCAATTTACCTGAGGTGTTAAACTCGACCACATTCTAAATCCTCTTGTTAAAATTCCAGCTGTATTCTTCATTAAAACTGACCTTAAACTCCAAAGTTGAACTGACTCCTACCTTGCTGTGAAAGAAATGAATTCCTGTTTGCCAACTCATTTAATTTTTCCCTTTTCTCTCTTATCCTTTCTCAAATGCAGCCTGAGGAAATGTAGATTGGGAGTTGGGGGGTGGGATTGGGACTATTACCTTTAAAGATGTTACTAAAAACATTTGAGAACACAAGATACATTGTAGCACTTACATAAACCAAACTGTATATCCAGTACTAGACTGAGTCTAGCCTGGTCCAACTACAATAGAACGTTACATTATTGTGTTTAGAAATGATATATTATCCTAAGTCTGCATCTGAAGTTGTCTGTCTTGTGCACTTTTATGGCTGCGCTACTTTTCTTATCTTTAAATTTTGTCTCTATTAATTTTGCCAAAAATTATTTTAGCATTATACCTTGATCAGTTTTGTATCATATGCCAAATATATCCAAACATAACCTCATTAGTCAATTATCATATTTTTCATAAAATATTTTATTTGAAAAGAAAAAAATAACAAGGTGATTTTAAGACTTTGTTAGAAATAGGTTGTGTTACTTCCAAAGTTTGTCTATTTTTCTAAAACTCATTTTAATTTCATTGAATTTATGCATTTATCCAAAGTCTGATAACACAATATTAGTCTATATAAAATATATTATGTAAAAATGTAATGTAAACATTATTCTTAATCATTGTGAATACATAAAAATGTGCATATTAATATATACGAACTTATTTATATGCACTAAATGGGCAATTTACAGTTACATGTTGAAGTTAATGTCTGATGTTCTGATATTTTCCTATATACTCTATACTCTGTCTTATACAACACATATGGTTTATTATTGTCATGTAATTGTTTAATGTGGCTTTACTGTGTTGTAATTGTATTAATTGCTTGAATCCTGTGATTTGACCCAAATAATCTGGAATAAATCAATACCCCTCTTTGCCATGATCAGTTGCATTGTGGATGATTTATGTTTTGTTATGTTATGTTTTTGCCGCTGTAAGGTTGTTTGGGTACTGTCACTGCAGCAGTGTGTGCTAGATTTTGTATATTGTGCTGTATGAGTGTGTATGTTTTTCAGAGGTCTGAGATTAAACAGTTGGATGGAGAGATCTTCAGAGAACACTATGAATACCCAGGGCACAGAAAAACAAACATTATTATCACCAACAGGTATTCCAACAACAGAAATATGATGAAACACTGGCATTTTGCCAGTTTTCCCTTTTTATTCTTTTTTTGTATCGTGCAGGAGAGTGATGTGTGTGAAGGAGATTGATGTGATTGGACATTTCAGCAAAGAATGGGAATGTCAATTTGAGAATTTTCAAAGGCCTCCGAGCACAGAAGGAGGAGATTTGAAGATATATTACCGGGTACATAAGTGACATTCTTTGACAGGCTTTCTAACAGCACAGTGATAAGTGTGTAATTTTAAACATACTGATAAAGTCATGATCAACTAATTAACATTGCTTGACAACAATCTGGATGTTGGTGCAGGAACAGAACAAACTGAACCTCATTAGGAAGGATGGACAGATGCTAGTGAAAGTGATACACATGAGGCATGCTGGCACGGCTGAGGTAAACATCACAGTTGTGTGTCTTGTTTTTTTTTTGTGTGGATTTTCGTTTAAAACTGCTGCTTGAAAATTGTTATTTAGCTTCAGGAAAAGTTCCCTTGGCTATCTGTGATATAAATTATTTTGTTTCTTTATTGGAGCAGTTTTTCTTTTTTCTTTTTTTTAACGTTTTTCTGGACTGCATTTTAATGGACGACATTAAGGTGGTTTTATATTACAGTTGAAGAAATATAGTTTTTTCCTTAAAAATAGGGTTTTAATGATTTAAGTAGTGGTAGTACTAAAACAATAATTATTCATTTCTGCCACAATGTCTTCAAGTTAAACCAAACTTTTATTTTGACGGGTTGCCATGAATATCTTTACATGAGGACAGTTTTACTCAAATGAAAAGTCACTTAATGAATGGCCTTAGGGTAAGTAAATTAACAGTTAATTTGTTTTATGTGTAAACGATTCCTATAGTAGCCTAAATGTTATTTCCTTAAATCAAAACTGGCAAGCAAAACGTCAATGCCCATTGTTGAATATGACACGGGGCATTTTTCTAGTTATTTTACAGATGCCTATTGGTGATTTAGCTAGTTACACAGGTTTCACTAGTTTTATCTCTTTTGTGTTTACATGCCTTTACACTCCGTAAAAGTACATAGCTATCTTAATGACTGCTTTGGCCTCTTTGGTGGCCTCTTTGACCTCTTCTGCTTCACACTCCACAGAGACTGCGAGAAGGACTCGACAGTGCCCAGTCTGCACGCAAGCAATATCAGATGGCGCGGCAGAAATCACAGCGCTTCTTAAAAACGGGCGACATTTAAAATCATCATGCCTACATCTCCCTACATCTCCCAAATTTACTGCCTAGCATTCAAAATATAGATCATGTGGGGGAAAAAATTATTTTGGCAAATTTATTAGTCAAGCTCAATGGAGTTTTGAATGTATCTCTGAATTTTTGGAGTTGGAACTAGATTTTTTTTTTTTTTTTTTTTTTTCAGCACTTCCTTTTGTTGTCATGTTTGCTTCAAAAAGGCCTTGATGATGAGAGAAAACAAAAGAGATTGTCTTGTTAATTGTTAATTATTTTGTTAGATTATTTTGCACTTGGTATAAAAAAAAAATACAACTGTAATGTGCAATGTAAGGCTTGTCCTTTTTATCTCACTTGCCTTAATCACAAATCCTGTCAAAAAAGGATTCAACAATGATACGTATAATACACAAAATATCTCTCAACCTTATATATATATATATATGTATTACAGTGTTTTGATCTCTCTTGTATTGTTTTACAGACGTACCCATGCATCTTTTGTCCCATGCACTTCCCTCAAGTACATAATGTGCTATTACTATGAAGTTAAAAAGTGCTGTTTGTGTCACTGCTATTCCACAATTTGTTAAAATGGCAGACCACACCTGCTTTTTGAGAGACTTTGATATGAGATTTTACCTCTCATGGTTACTTGTTTGTTTTGGAAGTAACCAATACATGAATAAACAGTGCAAGGAAAGATTGCGCCGTATTCTACAGTTTTCCCACAACGATGTACAATGAATGTAATGTGAAAGCACCTGGCAATAGATCTTCTCCATGTTGCTAAGTAGCTGGGCTTCCTGTATGTGGGTGCAAGTGACACCTATTGGCCTGGTGTGGACAGGAAAGGAGAGGTTGGCTATCCCATGCCCTTTGCTGTGAGTCTTTCCATGTCCTCTTATTTCCTATGCATCAGTTGACCAGACATACACCCATAGGTCAGTGCTGCTGTGTGTAGACAGCTGTAACAGCGAAATGTTATAAATCTTCACTAATCCAATGCAAACACTAGGAATGTGATGCGTTATATAATAATTTTCCCGATCTCATCTGCCTCTCTTGATAAAAGCTGTGCTCAGAAACATTCAGTGTACTGTAACTGTGATTACAACCTCATACGTCAATGCAGAGCAGTAAAACTGCAGTATCTAATCTAAGATCAGTCTCATGACTGAACTCTTGTGAGAACTATCTCAAGTCCATGCCACTGTAATTAAGACTATAGTATTGAACTTTGAATGCACCTTGATTAAACTTTAGAAAATCAAATTAAAAATGAACAAGAAGTGAATTTCTTTTTGTACAAATAACATGCATTTTTCCTGTAAAGGACCTTTATAGAACAGTCTATGGAACACATTACATATATTTAACATTACATTTATTACAGCTCTTTTGTGCACTATAAATGTAAAATGTAGTACTGTTTATTTTCATGTCCATCATGCAATTATATTTTCATGCTGGGAGGGATGTCCGTAAAGGTTGCAATTCTCAGTAGTAAAATATTGTCAGTAGCAGCATACCAAATTAATGTCTTTCTTTTTGGATGAGTCTAGCTATTCGATAAACTTCATACATGGCAACATCTGGAACGGCATTTAGCGGAAGTACGTCAGCAGCATGTTCGCGCATCACATGTCAAGCATGCTGTGTGTGACAGAGAGAGAGAGAGAAAGAGGACGAGACAACCTTTAGGTTACTGAGAAAATACGTGAATTTATTTTAAAACATCCTGTATCTTAGGACAAACGCATAGGAATTGTTAAATAATTATTCTTTTAAAAAATACCCGGAACGGTTCGGTATAGGAGCTAATCACAGTGATTAAAAGTTCACAACTCATCGACTCATTAAGCCATTATAGATTAATTGCAATGAATGTCAAAAAATTAAGCATATTAATACATTTCAAACAGAGGTTAGAGTTTATTGTAATCAATTGGGATTTTTCATTTTACTGCCTAGAGAGCTGCAAAATAAATGTGAGTGTGGTTTATTTTACAGGAGAATTACATTCTGAATTAGGCTACATTAACATTTGGTATTAGCTGAATCATAGCTGCAACCAACTGAATTATGACTCGAGCAACTACACTAAACACCCATGCAGATAAAAGCCAAGCAAGGCTTTGCAGGAGTGTTTCGAGCATGTCAGTGTATGTTCGGTGTGACCGTGTCTCGCGCTCAACAGCGCTGTCTGTGGACAGAAGGGCCACACCCGCTCCCATGAACACTAACAGATCTGTCACACGCTCAAGTGCAATCCGCACCAAAAGACGATGTAAAACGAATCCGAGCTGTTCGACAAAGCGATCCCCATTGCATTAGTAACTGAACCCCGCAGATGAACATGGAGTCTCCGACAGAGTCCGTCGCGTCGCCGCGGAAGAGCGCTTCTGAAGCGGACGCTTCGGTGGAGGACAGCCCGGTGAAACTGGACAGCAAGGCTGAGCCCGACAAACCAGCACCAGTTCGGCGGCAGAGTTGCTCAAGTACCAACAAGGGTAAGGCTGGAAGAACAGAACCTAAACTTGCTTGTGACTCATTTTTTCAGTGTAATCAAGTTCGGGGAGATCAAATTTGAGTCTAATCTTGAACTTCAGTCCTTGCATGTGACCCGTTTCATATAAGCGCTGAATTTACAATGGATTACACAGATTATACATCAGGTTATTTTACGTATTTGGAGGCCCGGTGGAAGCACATGCACGCTTAGTGCAAATGAACTGGTAATATGCACATTTGAAGATTAGCCCAAACATTCCTGGCCACTGGCTACCTGTCATTTCTGATCTATTGCTCGCATGCTGTTTAGCAGTTAATGAAGAAGTGTTGTCGTTTTCACGCCTGTCACAGCTTTATCCACTCCTGCTCTCTTTGCGTTTCTACGTCGATGGACCAAACTGTGGCCAATGTGTCCCTGTCTTCAGTACTACTAATAATACACACATACTTACATGCAACGTATGTTAGTGCTCAAAGCTCAGACGAGGCAACATTTGCATAGCAAAGTGGTGATTTCATAGTGTGTAAATGAGCAAAAAGCCGTTTGTTTTACATGGGACAGCCACACCCCTTTTGTATGTCTGATTTAGGGATATAAGTCAAAGAAATATCGGTTTATGTGTCATTCGGTAGACTATCATAGTTGACAGTTTAGTCGGAGCAGATTTCAGGTCTGCTTGGCTTTGGCAGTCATGTCTGCGGCTGTGCCTCAAAACCTACTTGAGCTGCCTGCCTGTGCAGCATTTTTTGGCACTGTGTGCGAGTATGTAGTCTTCGAATGCTGTCTAAAAAGGCTGCTCGTTTGGTATTGAGACGCCGCCCCAGTGTCTGGCAGGCGTTGCGCTGCGTGTGTGTGTATGTGTGTGTGGAGCGCTGTTATGTAACTGGTTAAGTCACACGCACGCACGCACGCACAGAAGGAGATGATATGAAAGGATATTTTCACTTCTTTACTGCTCGTGTAAACAAATGGGGTTTTATGCCATGACTACTGCGGTTTTTAATGTAGGGCGTTATTTCCCTGTGTGTTGACACGGTTGTACCGTTTTCTCTTCGCGGACTCGCTGTCTAGTTGCTCTGTTACGTAACCAGAGGACGAGGGCAGGTACGTTTATGGATCCGGCCGGAAGAAGTTTCATTTTGGACTCGAAGAGGGGGTCTGACACTCCTAACCCGCTAACCTATATCCTCAAATTCCCCTGCTTGGTTTAGATAACTTTCCCTGAGGATTGTCCAAAAGATTCGCCCAGGATTAGTGTCAAAAAAAAGTGTACACATCTTTTACGCCGGTTGAGGTTTACATCATAGCAAATAGGAATGATTTAGGATTCATTTGGATGGTCACACTGTTTCTTCAGATTGCTATGTGTTATTATGAAACATTATGAAGACCAATAAAGTCAGCATGAAAGTCACTCTATAGATCACCTGAACTTGTGAATGATTCGCCCATGACTGTTTCGTTTTAAAGTTATTTTTCAAGCTGGCATTCACATTCGACGCATTTAATCAGCAAACAATGGATCGAAACAAGTCCCCGCCCTACAATTTTTTATTTTTTTTTATAAACTGTGTTAACTCGGATGTACATCACAGTAAAGGAGAAAAGATTATTCATTACTTCCATTACATTGCAACTCTTTTTCTCACACCCAGGCGCAAACAATGGAAATTCTGTTATTATACAATCGCCCTACATGGCTTGCATTCTTCAGCATTTAGTAGAATATCTTTTTTGTGCATGTTTGTCATTCTTGGATCTCTTTAAGGTCTTAGCAGCAGTTTCCGCCATATTTTACACAAGTCCAGGGACTACCTACCCAAGCTTGATGCTATAGTTACATAACTCTGTGTTTCCACGAATTCTTCAGTCCAGTGGAGGTGGTGGGCCTCAGGGTGGACAAGTGGCTACACACTAGCACTCAGCCAAAAATGTGCAAGGCCATCACTGAGCATCTTATGTCCACTTGAAACTATTGTGCAGTGGGCCGCAAGATTGTGCCTGACTCACAGCTCGGATGCAAAAAATAAATGAGGAAAGAGCTGTGTTGGATATGTCCAAGCAGACAAAATGGTGAATTGGAAGTGGTCATTCTGAGTAATGTTAAGTTGTGCTCACATCATTCCAAAATTACCATGGCTTGAGATGTGTACGTGTAAAGGGTTCACATACTTTTACAACTTCAGAATTCATGAAGGCTCCTATTTGTACCGGTTGGCCTTTGCAACAATGCAGAAACATCTAAAATAACAGCAGCCTCTGCAGTAAAATGTAGTAAAGCTGCTATTTTGTAAAATTTCTATCAAATATTTCTTGTAGTGTTGTTGAATAGTGTCTTAATAATGCAAACATTATGATAATAAATGAAACACACATACTTAAATGTAAATAGCACAGTTGAATCATTAATGTTCCAATTAAAAAAATATGTTGTTGTTTTTTAAAAACATATTTGCATAATGGCTGTTTTTGTACTTTTATCCTGATTAAGAAATAACACAATCATTTTGGTATTAATAGTGTTGCTATAGACACTCATAATTATGAGTCTGAGGGCAAAAGCTCTGAGTAGGACGTCCCGGGTTGTCATCTAATAATTATGATAATTACGACATTGCAGGAACAACAAGCAATATTTTCAGCTGTTTTGTGCACGTGTATATAGTGGCCGCCTTGCTCTTTAGGTATTGATCATGGACAACTTTCCATTGGCATCTGGTGAAATGCTATTAAATGGCTTGCATTATTAAATTGAATACGACTGAGTTAAGATGCGTTTTGGGATATGTGTGTTTCCAGTGGAATCAATATGCAAGTGAGGGAAAATAAGATACATTTCCAGAGGCGATGCAATCAGTGTTTTAGACATTCTGACATAGTCTCGTCTGGAATTGTTGAGAGAGACACAGAAAAATGAACATGCACTAGGAAACACTCACAGAAAGAGCAAACACCATAGTCTTGGCAGGTGCACCTTCACACACCCTCCAAAGCAGTTGCAAAATGGCCATAGCGTGACGTTTGGTGAGAGGAGGTGTGTGTTATGTAGGATTACTCACTCTGGGCTAATTGACTTTTGCTACCAGGCCTCACAGTAACCTGAGAATGGCTGTGGATTTAGACGGTTCAAAAGTACAGAACATTGAAGTGATTGTAAATGCGCTTGTTGAGGAGCTGTTGATATGAAGGCAAGCTCTCGAGAAGATACGAATCATTAACTGCTGCTTTTAGGTAGAGGAGAAATGCGTTGTCCATCTGGTGGAATATTTGATTACATGATACACTCTGATGTTTGGAATCTCACTTTACACTCATTTACCAAAGTCGGTAGTTCCAGGAACTTGTCCATTTGTCATGTAAAGCTCCATTTCGGTCCAAGGTTTTGTATTTAGTTTGAAATGCCAAATACCGAATTAAAGATTTTACAGCTAAGTGAAATGTCTCCATACCTGAGCTGAAAATGACTCGCCTTGTAAACCACTTATACGAAGTCAGAGGGGAACGTGTAGTTTTTATTTTTTGTGGGCTGTTTTTTACCTTCTTGCTCAGTGAGATTCCAGAAGAATATCTGAATACTATGCAGTGTACTCTGTGTACTCCCCGCTGGCTGTAACTGTGGTTCGAGTCCTGCCACATGGCCTCATGTTTCCCCTGCAGCATTTACCAGAAAGCTAGATTGTTTACATTCAGAGCAGCTCCACCTCACAGCTTCCTCATGAATCATTTGAGTAAATTATGTAATAGAATCAATGATTGGTAGGTCATAAAGTTGACATTTGTGCTCTGAAGGAGTGGAGTTAATTGGTTAGTGAGGCTGACTATCTCTGGGGTCCTGATTTCTAAAGGCCATGTGAAGTTAAAAATCACTGCCACACTTAGTCGCTACGCTTATGTTCTCACGCAGTGAAAAATACATCTTGAAGCAAAGAGGATGCTGACAACATGCCGACAGACAAGACAGAGCAGGATACTTTAGGTATGGAGCAAAGTCCCAGTCTTTTGTGAGAAATTTAAATGATAAAACCCATTTTGTGATTCCTTAATGTGTTGTGATGGATCGATGTAACCAATCATGAACCAATCATCTCTTTCTCTTTACTAGTATAGCATTAAATAAACATGAACAGGTGTCTTGTTTCGACCGGGAAAAAAGGTAATCACACCTTGGCAAATTTGGCGTTATGATTGTTCAGGTCGTCAATTAAACTCCTGGCAAAGGGTCAATTAGGGTTGGGCGATGTCGACCAATTTGGCATCGTACGATGTCTAATGTGAAACATTGCGATGGTCGATGGCATTGTCGTCATAGGCGACGGTTGGGGGGTTAGTTGTAACTAAAACACCAAGCTGCGCCCCACAACTGACAAAACTAACAGTGTTCGCGCGAGCAGGTGAAGCAGGATTGATCGCGCGCGCGGGTGCTTGAATTGCGCGCGAATGACATATCAAGCGCGCACGAGGGTTTGAAATGAGCTTGCGTGCTCCGTTTCTTCACATGTACATGTTTTCCTCTCGCGGAAACGATTAACCGCTCTCGCCAGCATCAGTGGTGCGTTCGCTTATCAATGGCATTGATTTGCCGCCATAGATTAAGTGTGTTTTTCGCGAGCTGGTTGCCGCTGCTGCGGTGGGGCGGAGGATAGCGATGCCGGCTCAGCATCGTGATGTCTACCGGTCCAACTCTAGGGTCAATTATATATTTTTTTATTATTAATTTAAGTAATTTTATTCTACTGACAGCCCTAATGAATAAATGAAATTTGCAAATTAAACTTAGAATGTTTATACATCTACATCTATTTACACATCTTCCGTGAAGTTTGTAGAAAAACAAAGTTTCAAATAATGTTTTGTTTTTTAGTATTATTTTTTTGTAATTTTTCCTTAGTACAGTAATGAAAACTAAAAATGTTTTTAATAGCATACTTTTATTTTTCGTACAGTATTGCGTTTCTTTCAAAAAAATGTAGCCTATTTATGTTTTAGTAAGGGGTTCCTCACAAGGGCTTATTACAGTAAATGAACATCACACAGTTATTGAACTGAACTCAACTGAAGCTGAATAATGACACTATTGTCTTGCTGCAGCTGTAAAACAGCAGAATTTCTTTAGACTTGCCTCATTTTTAAAATTTGCATCATTGATTCTGCTGCTTTCCTGTTTACTACTGTGAAGCTGCTTTGTTTCATAAACAGCCTGCGTTTTATAAAGCGCTATAAAAATAAAGATGTTTTGGCATTGCATTTTCAGATGGTTCCCTCATGTTACAATGAATTAGAGAAAGTTCAATATGGTGGAATAGGCCCTGCCTTCCAAATAAATAAAAGAGACAATCACCAGTTGTGATTAGTAAGCCGTTAGAAACTCCAGTTCCCATAGAAACAGCCAGTGTCCTGAGATGTGCATTGGGACTGTACACGCTCATTGGCTGGACCAACCTAAAATATACCCTTTTTTAATGCTATTTGAGCATAGAAACACCATTTATGGAAAATTGTATGTCAGTGTCTGCTGCTGATTTGCAATATGTTATATAAGTGTGGGTTTGCAAAGCGTTTTTTGCGTTTTTGGTGTTTATCCATTGAGGTGGCTTTAAATGCCGATATTGCTGTCTAGAAGCGTTACAAATATGGCCAAGAGCCAATCTAATTATACAGGAACTTATTAATCAACTTCTTGGTCAGCCAAACCCACAGAATAGTCAAAAATATGTTGTTTTGCACATATTGTATTTTCACCTATAACTCGAGAGAGATTATGCTAGTCGTTCAGTGAACTGGCCACTCAGCTTTAAAATATATACTGTTTTGTACAGCCCTGTTGTTTTCTCTACAGGAATGACTATTTCATCATCCCTGATGGTGTTCACAACATTCTTGCGACAGAAGCTTTAGTGCTTGAGTTTAGTTGAAGCATCTAATCTGTAAATTGTCAGTACGAGCACTGACCTTCCAAGAGATGTTATGTGTTGAATCCTATTTTCCAGTGAGCTGCGTTCCAGTCTAAACAGTGCGATAATCTCTCTAGCGTTTGTCAAAATGTCATGTCAGGCAGGCTGGACAAAACATCTTCCTTTCTCTTGTGCAGCTGGAGAAACACACACACACACACACACATTCCTGGATGGATGGATGATTCGTTGCATTGGCAGAAAGTTACACTTTTGTTGAATGATGTCACAGCAGCTGGCAGACAAACCATAATCTCAAACAGCACTTTGTTAATTCAACACAGAGAAGTGAGTGAATTAAACATTCAGGATGCGTCCGGTTTTCTTTTAAGGCAGCCTGTGATACCTGCACAAGGGCAGCACTTAATGGGTTTTACAGACGCTTTCGTCCAAAGTGTCAAACGTTACATACAGTTTATCCCTGGGAATTGAACCCATGACCTCGGTGTTGCTAGCGCCAAGCTCTGCTGTTTCATCTAGAGGCTCGCTCACACCAAGGACGATAACTATAAAGATAGAGATCTAAAAATATTAAGGAATAGCAGAGTCCACAGCACAGTTATAATGATAAACGTACAGATAATCAATATCGCTTTCAGAACGTGTTTTTTTTTTTTTTTTTTTTTTTTTTTTCAGCTAATGAACAATACAAACAATGACAGCCAATCAGAATCCATCCTGCTACCGCAAGCTTAAAATTTGAAAGTGGCAGAGAATAAACAGATGTGATTATTCACCGGTGTGACATTAATGTAGTTGTCTTTATAGTTATTCTTATATATACTTGGTATGAATGGGCCTTTAATCTATGTACAATACTAGCTTAGTGCTTGAGTTCAGTATAATGCGCAGTATGTGTTATATTTTGGAACGGTAGCCTATCGGCCAAATCCAGGCCATTTTACAATTTCAGTTTTAAAGTTAGACGATCCATAGTTTTGATGGATGTACGTTTTCACCGGATAAGTCATTGTTCTATAAAATATAGTAACACTTATTTAGTAATTTCTATTTTTGTTTCAGGTTTAGCTGTATATTATCAGAATTTCCTGTTATAGGCAGAAATATTTCTAATTTGACAAAAAACATCAAAAGCTGTAGACACTGATGTTTCATGAATAACATATTAAAGCATTATTAACTATAGATAGCTTTTTTACTATAGCGTATTTAACTTCACATGGTCTGTTTTGTATGTAAAATGTAGCTATTATTTCACCAGTAATTAGAAAATCTTGTATATTTCAGTATATACAATGTAGTTATCATTTCTCAATTCGTTTGAAAATGTGTGCATGCAGGCCTACTAAATGTTATTAATTAATAATTTGGTTGGCATAAATTTTGTTGTGGATATGATAACCACACCAACTTACACACACAATCAGCTGTTAGCTGTGATAATCTGACCTTTTTGAGTAATTACACATGTAGTCTTATTCAGGTGAACGTGTCTTTTTTTTTTTCTCCGCTCACTGAAAAGGCCATTTGGCCATTATGTTTGGCCTCTGCCATCTAAGAGTAAACATCTCATTCATTAAGCGACTGGATGGAGGCCAGGCAATTTGTCTTTAGTGACAGTTCTCCCACTGGTAAAGGCAGGTGGTTCAGCTGTCCTGACGCAGCACATCTGCAAAGAAGCTGGTATGCCATGTGCCATATCCGAAGTGTAGTACAATGAGAGAACAACTGTTATTTCATAAAGCTGGATATTTTTTTTCTTTGGGATCAGTGTTGTAATGTACTCTATTATCAGTTTTTAAAGGACTTTGTAATTAGACCTATTAGACCAATTAGACTTATCTTGTTTAATTAAGTGGCCAGTGTCAGGCAGGGATATTTAGTGAACCAGTAATGTGGCGTTAAAAATCTCTTAGTGCTCTATACAGTAGCAGAACTATAGTTATTTACACCATTCTCTGGGTTGTTACCACAGACCTTCTTGTTGAAGTTATACTGTAACCACATCGACCATAGAGAAGTACCAGTTCAGTTTTTCAGAAATGTTCAGTATGTTCTGTTCTCATCTTCTTGTTTTGTCACTGCCCAGAAAAAAAGATGCAGTTTATTGAACACGCTCTATAACATTAATGCATCCTTGCTGAATGAAAGCGTTTTCTCCGTTTTTAACTTTTGTTCCTTTAAACCTGCCCCTCAGGTAAAGATGAGAGTGAAAATAGAGCAGAGCGGTATGTCTGTGTACATTACACAAGGAACGTTTTTAGGCGTGACGCTGGCCACATCCAAACAGGGCGAACCAGTTGTCCCCACCAGCGCATCAGTTAAAATTGGGTGTTGTGAATGCGTCTCTCGTTTCGTCAGGCTTCTTTGCCATTGTCAGGCTTTTCATTCGCCTTTGTTCATAAACGATTAGTGAGAGCGCACCATGAGATAACATCTGAACTAAAATGCCTTTCCCCTATGCCAGTGCAGTAGTGTTGTGGATGAGATGAAAGGCAGAGGGGTTTGTGCTGATGAGCAATCTTTGATGAATTCGAGATCGTGAGAGTGAGAGAAGCAGGCAGACATGACTGCGGCCCGGGGAAATCTGCATCCAGAGTAAGAACGATGTGGAATTTTAAAGCGGAGATGACGTCAATAAAGCCATTCAATTTTTCCATTAAACTCATCCTCCATCCTGTTAAGCACAGCAGCAGTAAGCACTGACTCCACCAGCTCCGTCTGGGTTTCACTGCTCTCACAAACACACATGCTTCCACCTTCAACAAGGAGTTTGTCAAATAAGCATCTTCCAAGTACGATGAAGCAGAACAGCTCTTGAAGATGCTTCAACATCATGTCTGTCACTGTTAGGTGTCTGCTTGAATTGTAATGTTATGGCTGGCTGTAAATGTGTGTGTGTGTGATTTGGTGACTCAGATGCATTAGCTGCTCTCAGTCACACCACTTCCCTTCAGTGGGGGAAACGGCGAACTCTGATTATTTACCTGCTTAAAGTGCCACCGTGTGGGTGCTATTAATAATATGCGTCAGTGCACATCAATGTTTAAGTGAAGGAGCAAACGTCAAGACTTCTGACAGTTACCTTTTCTGAGATTAAACGTTTCATTTGGTCCCGACTATCAAGTGAAAACATGAGCGCCGGTCATTCGGAGAGGAGATGCTAGTGGATTTGTTGTTAGTGGAAACCTGGCAGTGGCTGAAATGAGTAATTTGACAGATGCAGCATCCGGGTGGGAGGGAGGAGAGAGCCGAGCCGTGGGCTTATGTAAGATGAAGCTAATCCTTAGTGATTGGGATTATATAAAGTCTACATTCAAAGTGTATTTTATTCTCTCTCTCTCTCTCTCTCTCTTTATATCTCAGAGTTGCTTCTGCTATTTCCACTTCTCCTTCTGTGCTCTCTTTTTTTTTTGTCTGTGTATCGTCTGGAGACAATTTTACCGCACTCCAGCAGATTTGACATATACGTTTTCTCTTTATTCATAATGATGCTCTCAAGTAGGTTCAATAGTTAATGGATTTGAGGATTTTGATTACATGCGTTATTTTTCTGTGCCATAAGGGGGCGGTAATCTTTATAAAGCCGCCATCATGACCTTTTTCCTCATGCTGTGATCAAATCTTTTAGTGCCGTTGAGAGTGACATCTCGTGGGTGATTCATAAAAACAACATATTATGTAAGAATTTATTCTGGCATCTGCATCCTATGCATCTGTAAGTTAGCAGATGGTTTTATGAACAGATTACGGATAGAAGCGCGTTTGCTCCTGGTTCCAGCGTATACAAAAGTGAGGGCCAGGAGTCTGAGGCCAAGCTGAAAATAGGGGATTCGAAATGAATTTAAATCTGGAAATAAACAGGATGTTTGAGGATTTGTAAACATTTCTGTTATGAAACATTATTGACGTAAAATGAAGAATAATTCTGAGTCATTTGGGAGTCAATAACCAGGCAAAGCTGTGACATTTATCGTGTGAACTCCTTTGCACAAAGACGGTCCGCTTTGGATACTTGTCAACTTTTTTCACAAATATGCTACTAAAAAACACTGGGACATATTTTCCAGTTCTCTGGCAGTTGTGCATGGTTAACCTTTTAAATTCACGTATCCCAGAGTCCCTGGAAACCAGATTTTATTAATCCCTTTGGAGGTTTAAGCTCTGTTATCCCGCTGCTAACACACACTCTCCATGATCTCTTTATGTGATCTCTCGCTCTCTCCCTCCCTTTGGTGCATAACGGTTATTTTCCTCTCCGCAGTAGGAGCCGATAGCCCCCTCATTACGCCCGGCAGGGGCACATCAACATGCTTTTTACTCGCAGAGATTAACATGCAGAGCTGGTCATAAGCAATGAACTGAGCTGGTGTTGGCAGTCCACTTCATGACCATGCGTTCCCCTCCCTTTATCTTCCTTCTTGTCTTCTCCTCCCCTCTCGTACCTCCTTAGTGTGTGTTTGTTGTTCTGTGTAACCCAGTACTGCTCTACTAACCCAATTTGGCATAATCTCAGTGCTGTGCTGTAATGCACAGTGGGAGTGTTTGTGTAAGTGCTGTCTGGATCTCTGTGGGTGTGTGTCCGTGTGTGTGTGTGCGCTCTCATGTGTGCCTATTACGTAAATGCGATCATCATCTCTTGTAAGCTTGTCAGCCAGAAATAGACTGATGGAAAAATACAAAAGAAAGAGTGGTGTGAAGGATCGACTGGAGAGTCGATTAATTATGATGTGAAACTCTACCTGCCATTTCACTGACTGACTGCTTGCCATTCTCCATTTCCTCCGGACCGTCACATTATGGCTTTAATTCAGCGCTATTTATCTGTCGCTTTAATGAAGCGAATGTCAATATAAAGAAGACAACAACATTTTCTAAATTAGGTTGTATGACAGAGGTAACCTTTTTGATATATGAACACATTTTAGTTGTGTTACTTAATAGTTCATGGCTCCAGAAAATTGATTACAACAACACTGTGAGTCTGATGATATGGCAAATATTCAATACCATTTCACAAACCAGAAATATACGTCATACAAATGAAAATGTGAAAAAAGCAATAAAAAGGCTCACGATTCAGTGAGGGAGTTAACTTTCCATGAACTCTTGTTTTTTTGTTTTTTTTTATAAAGAAAATTAATAAATAAACATTTTGGACTGACTTGTCTCTTGAAAATGCGTATAAATAGTGTGCCTAATAAAAACATTGATATGATTTGATTTTGACGTGTATATATGACACGCACATGTTTGATGTGCATAGAATAAGCAGTTTACACGTACATATGATACCAAATGTGATGGCGTGCATATGCAGTTTTTCGGATCCGTATGATACGCATCTACATATTATCGTCTCTGTAGCGGGAACTTTAATAAGAAGAAATATGTAACGTATATAAAATGTATTACAAAGTAAAGAATATGTAGTGTTTGTGATTTGCTTCTCCCACTTTACAATGTGTTCTACTGTAGTTTTTTATCCTGTTGCTTGTAATTAGTTGACTTGTCTTCCGTGAGCTTGAGTTTTCTTTTGTTTGTGCTATTGACACTATATTGTGAGATGTATTGTTACCTTGAAATAAAATTCCCCGTATCATGATACAAGATTTTGGACATACCACCCACCCCTAGACTGACTTAAAAAAAGGTTAAAATATTAGAATTTCAATAGCAAAAAAACATCCATGTATATGTTCACATACTCAATCTTTCATTATATTCCAAAATTGGAAATCTGGAATGCAGCCAAAAATTAATTTGCGAAATGTTGGTATCCCAAGTCTTTAGTTGTTGTTTTTTTTTTTGTCACATGACCGTAGTGAATGAATTGTTCTTGAAACCCCATTATTATTGCACTTTTAATATTGCAAAATTTCTTATTTTAAATATAAAGAATAATTTACATAATAAAAAACCTCTAAGTAAGTAAATCATTCTTCCACCAAGTGTTAAAGTACATTAACGTAGCCGGCGTTTACAACTGTCAAACAAAGTCGATTCTTGGCACATTAACACAGAATTTGCAGCAGTTACAGGTTTGTCTGCATTTAACAACGGCTTCCATCGCAGCTCAACCAATCAAAATCCAGAGTCTGAGCTATCTGTTTTATAACATTTCCATTTTTTAAATATTTCATATTTGCTTGACGTTAATGAATTCAGGGGGTTTATAAGTATATTTGAGCTCCAGGGAGTGTGTACAGCCACTGCTGGAGCTTGTCATGAATATCAGTTCGATCTTCAAACTGAAGAGAATACCTGTCATCTGTGTAACTGACAGTTGCTGATGCTAACATAGTTAAAAGTTTGAAGAGGACTGAAAGAGTCAAACAGAGTGCAGAAGAGAGAGAGAGGAGTGGAATAGAGTTGTAACAACATTAAGGCCTGCATTCCTGCTTCATCTATTCAACTAGAAACCATGTGTAAGAAAAGCAAGTCCAATGGGCATGTGCGTCTGTCTGAACCCTCTGACCCCCCCGGAATACCCTGCGTTGGACTGAATAATAATAATAATAATAATAATAATAATAATAATAATAATAATAATAAATATATTATTTTTTTGTTGTTGAGATAAGCATTTGAAGTTATCCTGCAAAACCACAGAGAATTATATTATAAAAGATTTCCTTGCCTCTTTTTCTTTATTTTTATGGCTTTATTATTGCTTATAATGTGGTGTTTTGAAGAATGACAGTAAAAAAAAACAACTCTCATAAAAACTATGTACTTATTAATATTTATAGTTTGACAAATGCTGTTTTATAAAGTTATGGATTAAGTGTAGAATGCTGTTATTTTAAACGTTAAATTCATCTTAGAGAAAACAATGTATTATAGAAATAATGTAAAATAAAGCTGCTTGGCAACTAATTGCATCGTGAAAAGCACAATACAAATAAACTTGAATTGATTTTTATGTATTGTGATTTTCACAAAAAGTATTAATACAAGTAATAATATCAAGAAATATTTTTTGATGATCATGTGTCCCTGAAGACTGAATAAATGGCTTCTAAAATGTATCCTTGCCATCACAAGAAAAAAATTACATTTGAAAGTATATTTTTACATATGTGTTAGGGGTGTAACGGTTCACAAAAATCACGGTTCGGTTCGATACGATACAGTAGTGTCACGGTTCGGTATGTTTTCG
>JAUCMU010000125.1:11966625-11984864 GCA_032275025.1 Enteromius treurensis | reverse complement strand
ATAAACACATATACATATACATATATACATATCACAAAATTAGGAAGTGTTGAAAAATGTTTGAGAAATTATGAATGGAATATTTTTTGTAAGTATATGCCATTGCATTGTAGTGCGGTATTATTTCATACTTTCTAAAATACCAATTTTATAATGTAAATATTGCTTTAATATAATTTTTTTATAATAGTGTATCTTTTACAAAATTTTATTTTATGTGTAATTTATTTTAAATAATAAGATAATAAGTGTGTGTGTGTGTGTGTGTGTTTGTGTGTATATATATATATGTATATTTGTGTGTGTGTTTTTATATATATATATATATATATATATATATATATATATATATATATATACATACATACATACATACATAAATACATACATACATACATATTTTAAAATGTATAGGAATAAATAATCATATTTTACAAAATATTAAGATATATGGTGTGTGGTTTTATGTGTGTGTGTGTGTGTAAATGTAGTACATAAAATAAGATTAAATATGTATTTTAAAAACATATTTTGACAAAATACGGATGTAATATTTTTTTCTGCAGTTGCATAATGCAACGCAATATTATTAGTATAATATTTTTTTGAATAATTTTTTAATGTGTGTGTTCACTTGTAGATTTTTGACTTTTGGAAGATGTACAAGGGCAAGTCATCTGTTCATGGTCGAAGTGATCTCAAAAAAAGGCCTACAGACTAATCAGTCTTTATGAATATCCACCCCAATCGAATCTCTTCACACAAACCCTTGTATTGTTGTGCAGAATTCATGCGTTCACAATCCTCATCTGTATATAGCCCTCATGAACGCTCCTTTTCTGTGGTCTGAAATAGCAGCTCTGTAAGCCGTGCTCTTGCATCAGAGTCAAACAGCGGTACCTACTGCTGCAAGACTTCAGCAGCAGCGCTGGGAGAATGTGCCTTTGATGTATTAATCCATAATTCAGACCAGATTAGCGTCTTGTGCTTCAGAGTAACTAATTACTGCCGATTGGTTTTACATATCTAATGAGAGAGCGTGAGGATGCCCTTAATGAATACGGCATGCAGAACCAAAGGGGATTAGCCCTTTCTGTAATCATGAGAAAATAGTCATTCTCAAACTGCTCTGATGCCTTTGCAAATAGAGTCCGCAGCCGGAAAAAAAGACATACGAGTCTGAGCGTATGTGAACGGGAGAAAAGAGAGCGCTCTGATGGTGATGAGATGCGTTTTACTTTTTCATCCTGTACTGTATGCGCCTCAGGGCTGCCGGAACGACTGCATCGCTCTTCTCTAAATGGATTTCTCCTCCTGCTCTATTCCCCCAGCTCCCCTCTCAACAGCCTCGCTCACCATCTCTGCGTGCTTTTCCACAACCAACCGCAGCCAAGCCGCTGAGGGGCTCACGCACAATCCTGCGCACGCAGACGCCATCTCCAACTAGCAGTGCATCTTGACTTTGATATTTACCGAAATGCACCATGGCGCAGACTTGAAGCGGGCCCGTGGCTTTGAGGGAGAACGGCATTGTCATGCTGGAGTTACCCAAACGAATGTTGGATGTTAGAAGAGCAGATTGTACTTACAGATGATGTCAGTCCCATGGGGGATTTCAACAGTCGTAGCCATTTTTTCTGCTTGAATAAATGTGTTTTTATGCCGCGATTCATTCTTTTGAAAGGTTTTCACTGTTGTTCTGCTAGCTAGAGCCTGAGGTTACTCTCGGCACAACAAACCTCAGGCCTTGTTCTCTCTGCATTAGCAAACTCAAAGGTCAGGAGCTGAGGAATTAGTCTTGATGTGATTATGGTCTCCACTGATCTGTTTAAAGGGGAAAAAAGGACAAAAACAGGTGTGCTTTATCAATGTGTCCTATTGATCTGATATATATATATATATATATATATATATACTTAAAGACACGTATTTAGTTGTTTCTGCGCCACTAAATAGAATCACAACTTGTTTCCAAACTACTTTCCAAAGCACACTGCCTAATTTAGTTTTATTGGCACAAACCCGTGCCATTGGTTGAGCCAGTGTTGCTATGTTGGACTGGTTGAACCGTTCAAACAAACAGAAGTTTTAAAAGCATCGGTGTTCCTGAGGAAAATTACTAACAAATGTCTTCATTAAAGCTGTCTTTGCGTGTTAAGCTGACTCGGGAGAAAATATTGTAGCAAAGACAAATGTGTGTTGTTGTTTTTTTTGCTGAAAGTGTGTTTCTGTCTCTTTGTAGCTCAGATTGAGAGTATTCCCTGTAAAATCTGTGGAGATAAATCATCAGGGATTCATTATGGTGTTATCACGTGTGAGGGATGCAAGGTAAGACGACAAAAAAAAATAAAAATGTCATAGTCAGTAAAAAAAATGTTTTAATTAGGACTGTTATTTATTAATGATCCTAATAATGTGTATACAATACACTACCATTCTCACGTTTGGAGTCATTAAGACCTTTTTAACATGAATTAAATGAATCAAAAGTAACATTAAAGACGTTTGTAGATTATTTATTCAAACAGATGCAGTGTTAAAATCTTAAGAGAATCATGACAAAAATATTAAGTTTCACAAATGTTTTAAATATTGATAATAATATATATTTTTTAATATGTCTTGAGCATCAAATCAGCATGTAACATTTTTTCTGATGAATCATGTGACACTGAAGACTGGAGTAATGATGAAAATTTTAATTTTAAAAAAAAATCTCCAACCTTAAACTTTTGAATGCTGATGTAGATTATTAATATTATTTCAGCTACAATACTACAATATGTTTTAATGACTACATTTCTTCCCATTTACAAAAAAAAAAAATTAAGAATAAAATAAAACCATGCTGCTTTGCGTTCACAATGCACATCAAAGCTTTATTTATACTTGTCTGAGTGTGGCACGAACCACCGCAGAAGGTGCTTGTGCTCACTAGAGTGCTCTGGAGGCATTTACACTTCATGCATTCTTCATGCATATGAGTTCATTTGCAGCTCCCATAACGCACCACTGCACTGAAAAGGGAGGCATAAAAACGCGCATTTTGTGACTCATTCCTTTAAAATGTCAGTGGAAAACCCCTGTTATTTAGTTACTGTGCTAATTAAATAGTTAAATCATTCTGAAATGTGCTGCAATGCGAAAACTTCAAAGATACAAGCTAGAGGTGACCTATTGTTGTGCTCTCTCTCTTTCAGGGTTTCTTCAGGAGGAGTCAGCAGGGCACTGTGTCATATTCATGTCCTCGGCAGAAGAGCTGTCTGATCGACCGTACCAGCAGAAACCGCTGCCAGCACTGTCGCCTGCAGAAATGCTTAGCAGTGGGCATGTCAAGAGACGGTAGGCTCTCAACTCTCACAGCAGTCTGAGTGATATGCATGTGGCTGCTGGTGCATGTAATTCTCCTGAGATGTAGGAGTGTGACAGTAATGTTTAAATGTCAAAATACTGTTCATTTTCTTCATAGAGAACCTTACCATGAGCTTTGATGATAGTAAGCAATGGCGTATGCTAATGTATTTGCGTTTATTTGAATATTTTGTAAGTCATTTCAGTAGTGTCTTTCACAGTGCTTTTAGTCGAAATGATCTTGGCTACTTGCTAGTTAACCTTGTTAATGACCTCATTCCGTGAACAAACCAGTTAGATACTTTGGTAACACTTTAGAGTAAGGTTAAATGTGTTAATACTTAAAAGAAAAAGAAAAAAAACACACATTAAAACTGTGAACTATAAGTTTTGGACTAGATTATATATAATTTGTTTCGAGTGTAGTGCGCTTCCGGAGAAAGCCCGCCAACAAACGCTTTTGATTGGTTGTGATATTTTATTCAATCGTGTCACATCTAGTGTGGACACCCAAAATGCTTGTTGCTGGAATGTGGTTTTGCCACATGTAACATTAACTAACGTGAGATAAAGATAAGCCTACAGCAAACATTTTCCTCACTGTTAGTTAATATTAATTGATAAAAAACTATTACACTGATAAAACTATTTCCACTAAAATTTTACAACTACAAAGAATGGCAAGTAAAATATTGGATTAAATATGAAATTTTGTAGCTGAAATCTGAACAAAATAATTTTGTAGTGTAATGGGACCTTACTGTGGAGTGTTACCGATACTTTCAGACGTTTAGTATGTATGATATTACAGTTATTAATGGTAAATTGTTCACTCACAGCTGTGAAATTCGGCCGGATGTCTAAGAAGCAGAGGGACAGTCTGTTCGCAGAGGTTCAGAAACACCGTCAACAGCAGCATGGGGAGAAAGCTGGTGATGACACAGAGAAGGCGCGGGAACCTCAAACTCCGGGAGAGGCGGAGCCACTCACGCCCTCTTACGCCCTGTCCATCAATGGCGTCACAGAGCTCCCCGAGGACCTCAGTGGATACGTGAACGGTCAGACCCCAGAGGAGGGAAAGGCAGATTCAGCGATTGGTGGATTTTACCTAGACATTCAGCCCTCTCCAGACCAGTCAGGTCTAGACATGGATGGCATTAAACTAGAACCTGTGTGCGACCTCAGCTCGGACTCCGGCTTAGATCAGTATTGTTGCTATAGCAATGGAGACTCTTCACCTCCTGACAATGACCTAGGTAAAAAATAAATAAATAAATACAAATGAATCACTCACAAAAATATTTAATATATATAAAAAAATATTTGAGTTTATTTTAATGATTTTCTTTTTATATATATATATATATATACATTTTAGAATTTATTGTATTTGTTGATATTATGGAAGATTAATTGAATGCATCGCATTGCATTGAATACATCACCATGTTTTTACTTTATTTATTTAATTTTAACATATTTCAGCCATTAGTTACATCATTTGGCACATAATTGCAAAGAAAGAAAATATTATCAAATGAAATTACATAGTGCCGTCCTACATAATTATATGGGATACTGCCATTAAGGGAATGATTGACAGCTGTGGGGTTTGAAACAGCAGGGGGCTGTGACACACCTCCATGGCCCATTTAACATGTCATTAGTAAGAAGTGCCTCATTAACACAAACCAGTCAAATGCTAGCACAGGACCTTTTTTTCCCTTGTTGACTAAAATGAGTCTTAATGGTTTTGTGTTTAGAAAATATGTGACAATAATATACAACCTCAATATGTCTGATGTGCATTTCACAAAGCTAGGAATGTGTGTCAGCTCCAGCTGTTTGACTCTATTTGTGTGTTTCTAACACAGAACATATGTCAGAGAACATCTGCAAGTCTCACATGGAGACGTGCCAGTATCTTCGAGAAGAGCTACAGCCCAGCAACTGGCAGATAGTCTTACAGACCGACCTGGATGCCTACCAAAAGAAGGTGTTTGGTTATGTCCACTGTGCACACCTGATATAAACATATTGAGTAGTCAGAGAGGACAAATCATCTCAATGCCCCAAATTTGTTTTAATAACCACCACTGAATTTTACATCTGGAACTTTCTAAATTATGTAATATCTGCTGCATGTAGCAATGGGGGTTGATAAATGACTAAAAAAAAAGTTTAAAACTGAACATGTTTGTATTAATTATTTGTTTTCCCCACAATTCACTGTAGTTGTTGTGGTATATAACTGGATAGACAGAAGGATAGATGGATGCACTTGATCACTGAAGGGACTAATTAGGTATGTGTACTAAAAGACCCTCTCTCTGCACCATCTAGTCTCAGGAGGACATGTGGCAGCTGTGTGCGGTTAAAGTCACTGAAGCCGTGCAGTATGTGGTCGAGTTTGCCAAGCGCATTGATGGATTCATGGAGCTCTGTCAGAATGATCAGATCGTGCTGCTCAAAGCAGGTACACCTCAGATAAACCTCTAAACATATCCAAGTTCACATAACAGCATCAGAGTAGTGACAAACTGTGGCAAACCACTGAAAAACGAGCGTTTTTTTCTGCTTCTCAGGTTCTTTAGAAGTAGTGTTCGTGAGGATGTGTCGGGCATATAACTCCCAGAACAACACTGTCTTTTTTGACAGCAAATATGCGGGGCCGGAGGTCTTCAAAGCATTGGGTGTGCATTAAATCTGGATTCCTCTTTTACAGGAAAAGGAAATAGCAGATGGAAATTCTAAGTATTAACCACTGTTTTTTTATGCTTTTCTAGGCTGTGATGATCTTATCTGCTCTGTGTTTGAGTTTGCGAAGAGCCTGAACTCTCTACAGCTCAGTGAAGATGAGATCGGCCTGTTTTCAGCATACGTGCTGATGTCTGCAGGTAAGGGGAAGAAAAACAAGGAGAGATCCACTGATAGGAGGATCCAATTTGCAGAGGCTTTAATTGTGCATTCTCTGAATATCAGGGTTTTCGTTAAATCATAATTACATAAAAAATGTCTTTTTCAATTCCAATTCAGTGCCTGAATATGAAGTCAAGTAGCAAACTTAATTCAGAATTGCAGTTTGAATTTGGATGTTCTATATGTTTTTTGTTTTCAAATTGTTACTAAATGCTGTTCTTTTTTTTTCATGCATGAATCCTAAAAAAAGCACACAAAAAAAGCAAAAAATAAATATATATGTTTATTATATTAAAATATATATTTAAATATATTAAAAATAAAAAAGGCACTTTAAATTGTAATAATATTTTACAGTATTACTGCATTAAAAGTAGTCTTAAAACATTTTCAAAAGCATTTAAAAAAATCTAACAGACCCCAAATATTTGTATATTTCACAACTTAACAGTTTTGTGGACAAGGGTGAAAGAACGGTTTATGGTTATATTAGGTTGACTTTTTTAACTTTTAGATTAATCATTTGATACAGAGCTCAATTTTAATTCCAACGTCAATTTTGGCCAACTGTGCCGCAAATCTGTGTAGGTACTGAACTCTTTGTGTGTGTGTGTTTAGATCGCTCCTGGCTGCAGGAGAAGAGCAGAGTGGAGAAACTCCAGCAGCAGATAAAGATTGTCCTCCAGAACCTCCTGCAGAAGAACCAGAGGGATGAGGGAATTCTCGCAAAGGTATATATAATCGTGTTCGCAGCTACTTTTTGTAGAAACAAATGATATTTACTCGTCTGATAACTGTATCACAAGTCAAATAAAAACAGCCTTAAGACAACCAGTTCTGATGTTCTGCTTGTCCCCCCACAGCTTGTCTGCAAAGTGACCACCGTTCGGATGTTATGCCGTCGCCATATGGAGAAACTGGGCACATTTAGAGCTCTTTACCCAGAAACGGTCCACACTCGCTTCCCTCCGCTCTATAAGGAGCTGTTTGGATCAGACTTTGAGCAGGTTCTGCCTCAGGAGGCCTGATAGAGACTTATCCTAATACTGCACAGATTCAGAAAAAGAGACGGAGAGAGAGAGATAATACTAACATGCTGACAAGAACTTTATGCTCACTTCAGCCTCAGCTCGTGTACACTTCATTCTCACAAAGCACTTCTCAGAGTCCAGCCACACTTTGAACTTGCCCCACCGGCCATGCACCAGAAGGTTGGTGGTCCTTTAGAAGAGGAAACTACAGATGCAAGGGGGGGAAAAAACTGGTGATGTCTTGTAATGCGCATCAGAGCATTCCTCCATGCCACAGCTTTATCTTTCAGCCTCCTGTTCTGACTGCATGAGATCTCAGCGGAAACGCTCACTGCATTTGTCCACCCCAGCATCGCCCTCTACTGGCCATACACAGCAACGAGGTGTCTGGCTAGGGTAGACGAAGACAGGAAATGAACGTCTGGAGCTGAAATCCCTGTCTTTTTTCTCCGGTGCCACAATAAACAGCCCACGTTGGTGCTAACGTCACAGCACTGCCCTTTACTGACCTCTTCCAGTATACACATATTCAGCAGGGACATCATTTGGCGAAACCACTGCCCCAGCCCCAGGAGAAGACAGTAGACGAGGCATGACATGGGACTCAAACTATGAGACCTGAATCACTATCGTACCGAAAAGTTCATGATCAATGAGGCAGTGAGCTGAAATACGTGCATATATTCTTGTTATATGGTTAGTTAAATCATGCAATGTATGATGTGTAGAACCTAACAAAAGGTAGCACTTTGTGTTTTTCCCAGCAATAAACGATTTCAATTTAATTTGTGGAGAAAAAAAAAAAAAAAAGAAATCTGAAGGAACATGCTGTTATTTTAGATCGGCGAGATCTGAAGTACTTGTTTGTGTCTTGTTAAATCTCTGTCTTTTAAAGCCAGCTCGCGTTGTCTAGACGGTGGTGTGAAGCCCTGTTGTGCCATAGTGATTCTGTGATTAGATTTCCGTCAAAGTGAGCCGAGTGGAGTGGTGATTGACAGATGAGGGGCATGTGTTGACATTCCAGGGGATCTAGCAGTTCGTATTAAATGTCATGGGGATTGGAGGCGGTTGGCGTTGTTCCTTACTGACCCTTTTTGAGATACGTCTAGACGTTTTTTGCACCTAGTAATGCAGCTCATCAGGGAAGAGGAGAGAATAAAAATGGTCACTTATTTTTTTCTTTCTTTAATTCGCAGCTGTGTACACAGGCTTGTTTTTGAAACGATGTTGGATCGTTGTGTCAATAGTTTTTGTGCCCCTTCAACACGCACGTCTGAACCAAATTGAATGCATTTAGCACGCAGCCTACAAACAAGGACAAGCAATAACCTTAGTAAAGATGTTCCGATCTGACATCTCTGTTTAATGTTTTTTGTAAGGGCTGGCACTGCTTTACCGGTAGTATTCTTGTTCGTATCTGCTCCGTGAAAGACAATCCATCAAATATCTGACCTCATAAAAGGGTATTTTGGGACTGCTCAGGGAAACTATTGTTTTGTAGTCGAGGAGGAAAGTGAACGTGTCCGTAACTGCAAGTGGACGGCGTTATAGTAAAGTCGTTTGAAAAACGATGTGTAAAATATGATGAAATTGTCCTCTTCGTGAATCAGGGTCAGGTGTGTAAATGAAGAATCATCCAAAATAATACTGAGCAGAAAGCAATAATAACGGCATAATCATGTTTTGAAAATTGGTTTGAAATTCGCTTGGTTTGGCCTCTCCCGCGTCCTGATGTCTTTACCCCCTTCCCGTTTCTTTAGAGACCTGATTTGGCCTGTGTATTCTCTGTGAATATCTTTTTGGCGATCCTCAATCCCACTGTTTGTGCTGGTTCTATCAAACCTTTTGGTTGGCTATTAAAGAAGTATTATGGCACTTAAATGGTTAATTTCGTACACTCTCATCAGTTAAACGCATTGATTTCTGATCTAATCGAGGTTCAGTATGAATTCTAGCGGTTTATTATTATGACATGTGTAACTTGTGGTGTAATCTGTGTGCTAGTCCAGAGGCCTGGAATGTTCTTTCTTTCATTTGCCAATTATTCTTTAAATGTCCATCACTAAGGCAGTATTGTATTTTTCTCTTGCTTTGGTTTTGGGGCATGAGTACTTAATCTTTCTATGTATATGTTAAGACACAGTATCACAGTAACACAGTCCCTTTTAAGGTTGTCATATTTTCACTGACAAATGACCAAATGTTTTGTATGATATACACACCATAATATGCTAATTTGTGAGTAATGCTAATCATTTGAGTGGATCACAGTTTGTACTGAAGAAAAACGTCCTTTTGTTTTGCTGACTTGGGTTTTTCCTCTGTATATTTTTCCATCCTTCATTTTTAACAGATTAACCAGTGGGTCTTTTGATTTAATCCGCAAGCACTCTTCAACTAGTTCTCCAGTAGATCTGTAGAAATAGTCAATTTCTTCCTATTTGTTCGATTTGAGGTATTTTGCCTTTGTTTTGTATATACACCTGTACAAAAATGCAAAAGTATTGTTTCTTTGAAATGCAGTTTTCATCTAATGTTGTGATTTTTGTATTTAGAGGTTTAACCCCTAAATTACTTTTATTAAAGACGCATGTCACACATTGACAGATAGTGTGTTGAACGTGCTGATGACAATAAAAAAAAAAATCCCACAGCTTGTGATGAAAATTGTCTCTTGCTGTCTGTTCTATGACCATTTATTTCATTCATTTTTGGCAGCTTCAGCAATTTTGATGACCTTTAGTTATATGAGCACAATCGACCTTTCTCTAAAGCTTTAAACTGTTCAAATGAGATGTTCAACGTCTCCTAAACAACTGTTGTTTTTATTGAGAAACATACAGCTTTTCTGGAAATCACAAAAAAAAAAAAGAAGTAAAATTTAAAGACATACTGTATGAATGTAATACACTCTCAAAAATAAAGGTACAAAAGCCTATTAGGTTCTAATATGTACACGTTAGGAACTTTATGCAACTTTTAGTTATCTAAATGGACTTATCAGGTACAAACTTGTAACTTATAAAAAGGTACTGCCCCAGTGACAGCTTTTTGTAACTTTATGTTTGAGAGTGTGGTGACTACAGCATTTACATCAACAAAAAATATTTTTGTTCTGTTTAGGCTGTATAAGTCAACTCAAATGGTCTGCTTCCAATCTAAGATGTTGTAATACTTTCAAATATATACAGGGTATATTTGCTATCATGGGACTGACCCTTATTTATGTGTATAGGATGAATCACCTTATTATGGTATGTCATTGCTCAGTGCTTGTTGCATGTGTTGCCATGGGCGCAAGTCTAGAACACTGATTGCTAATGAATCACATGACCCCTAGCAAGATGAAATTTTACTGTACTATATTCTGAGCTTACAGAGTCACTCTCACTTAGCTATATTGCAAGGCACAAATAACAAAAACAGAACAGACTAAATTCTATATTATGAGCTGTGTGTGATTGGTACATCGTGTGGACCAAATATCACCACAATGACAGTAATACATTTTGAACCTTTTGACCTTGTGGGGACATTTTTTGCTTAGCTTATAAATACATTTTCTGACAATCTAAAAATGCATAAAGTTTTGTTATAAGAGGTAGGTTTAGGGGACACAGTTTGAACAATATAAAAAACACTACATGATGGAATGTCCCCACTAAACATGGAATCCAGTGTGTGTTTTTAGATGTCGTGTACTGTCTACTCCCACTATAAAACCCAGCCCGCTGTTATCACTGCCGCTATGACTGAGAGCACAGTCAGACATTGGCAGAAACTCTGTTGATTGAGGAATACTTCTCCACCTTCAGCAAACATACTTCATTTGAATCTCTAAACCACTCTGGTTCTCCCAATACTGCACATACACCATTTGTGAAGCAATTTTATACAATGTAGGTCCAAATGAACATGTTGAGCCTGCTAAAGATGTATAAATAGCTGTTTAACTCAGACAGAGAAAGTCTGCATTTGTCTTCATTATTGCTTTCAGAGAAAGACTTGATGGTGGTTTAATCGCAGGCATTTTAATAGTAAGACCTATTTGTTTACTTCTTAATTCTTTTATTCTAAATGATAGTGTGATAGATTCAACTGAATGGTGCGTTGCCATTATTGTCAGTTTGCAGAATGTATTAAACATTGAGGTATGTTTAACTGGGATTAGTGAAATATTTAACCAACAGGTAATGCCAATCAAACTATACATTTTAGATCCTACTTTAGTTTCAGGAGGCATGGTCTTTTTCATTGCTGGTTATAGTTTAGTTTTAAAAATATGGATTTTTTCTTTCCTTGCTATGCTGCTTTTAGTTTAGACACCATACATTACAAAGATATACATTTGTAGAATTCATATCCTCTCTGTCAGGAACAGTCATGGGTAGGGTTACCTCACACCTCTATTTCTCAACATTTAAGATAATGTCATTTGCGTCCAGACTGACAGTTTTTTCCATGTTATATAAACACATATTGTACATATATAAATGCTGAATAAATGAAATTCATGCACAGGCCCGCAACCATGACATCAGAGATGACGAGAACTAGGCATGGATATATGTGTCAAATTAGTGAATCACAGTTGTCAAATACTTAAGACATTAATAATGACAGCTTTACCTGAAGAGATTTACATGTGGACAGTTTGGTAAATTTCTCCCCAGTTTTCATTTTGTCAGTGTTCTCATTTTCATTGTATGTAGAAACACGTCCAAAATGGGAAGACATAAGATTAATTCACATCAAATTAATATGGAATTTTAAATTATGCAACATTTTTATGAAGATATTTATGATGGTACAGGTAGTTGTTATTAATACATATTCCCTTTGGAAATATGCAGTTTTACAGTGGTAACTGTACGTACTATAGTACATTTTTGTAAGGAATGTGCAGCCCAGTAAATGAATAACTAATGAGTAACTTTTGGGTCTTCATCTTGAGTGGGTGTAGGTGTGATAGGAGGAGACGGTCAATCATTGGCTGACTCTGCATTTAAAAGGTAATCCCATACACAGAGATACAACTGGAATTCCAAAGCTACACCTTCACACTCCACGGCATCTCAGGTAAGACTCTGATCGTCTTGTGGTTGATTAGACTGCATCTCTTGACAGGACTGCTGTAGTATTACGACTCTTTTCAAAAGACTGGCATTTTTTATTGCAGATTGTGCTGCGTCTTGTTTTCTAGTCCTGTTTAATCTGCAGAAAGAGCTGTACTGGTCTTGTGTGTGTGTGTGTGTGTGTGTGTGTGTGTGTGATGGTCAGAGATACAGTGGTCTGTGGAATGTGTACAGGGTGTGTGTCTGGGTGTGCCTGAACAAAGTTCCAGCAAACCCTTCACCTCATAATGTATAGTGCAGAGAGAAAATTATTTCCTGTTAGCACTGTAGGGGAAGTTTAACCACTGTAGTGTTGCTAAGAGACATTAGCACAACAAAAAACTGTTTTCAATTTTTTTTTTTAAATACCATGAGAAGTAACTTACTATGTGACACATTTAGGGGCAGTAAAATGGTTGTTGACTTGTATAATTGCTTGTGATAACACAGAACTGGGCCTTTATCTAGACAGTCCTACTAATCACTGTATCTATGACAACAATCACTTAGACCTTTGAAACAATGGGCGAGGTTGTATTTTACTGTGGCTTAAAACAGAGATTGTATCTCCTGCTTGATCTACTCATTGTTCGACTTGGATGATTACATGTGTTCTGTGTCCTCTGCAGGGAAATGGCTTTAGTGTCGGAGATTCTGACGAAACTTACATTGTGTTATGGAGGGGTAAGTTATCACAGTTGTAACCTAAAAAGCAGTATTACCACAAATTCAACAAACAAAATACACTTCTTTGTACACTGAGGTGGCTATTAAGATTGATTGTTTTTATGTTTATTTTATCTCTAATATTTTATATATAATTTTAGCCAATATTATATTTCTATATTAAAATGTTCTTGATATATTTTAAGGAGAGAGAACCTAAATGCCCTACAGTGGTCCCCGCTTATGATTTTAACCCAGAGAATGATGCAGCCAAAATAGAGACAGCCATCAAAACCAAAGGTAAGGGATGGTGCCATAAACATTTGCATTGGAATCGGAAGATTTGATTTTATGTTCTAGTGGAACACAGAGGCATTTCATAATTGTTTGACTGAAATATTTGTTTCAATACCTTCATATTTGATTAACAAACAATCTGAGCTTTTGCGTTTAGCTTAACCAGCCTACCTTAAACAAGATGGATGGAAATAGCATTGTAAATAATTAGTAGTGACTGCTTAATATGAGTCAGTGTATTGTAAATATTTTGGTAGAATCTTGAAAATATGTATGATTTCAATTCAGTAGAGGCAAAATAAAAATGGGTTTGTTGCGTTACACTGCTCAGTAAGACTTTGTATCATTATATGTACGTACTCTCTCGCTCTGCTAGCCTATATACTCAGTCAATATAAATGCTAAGTGTGTGAAAGAGTTTGATTGCACATATGTAACGTTATGCTAGTAGCGTGAGTGTCTCATATTGGCTATCTAATGATTTTATCATTAAATCATTCATCTTAATGATGTTCTATGGCTTTCTTTCTCAATCTCTATATTCTCCACTCATTTTTTTGTATCTTCATTTTTTCATTCAGGTGTTGATGAGCAGACCATCGTTGACATTCTGACAAAACGCAGTTGCTACCAAAGGAGCGAAATTGCGTTTGAGTATGAAAAACGGGCAAAGAAGGTAGGCTACACACCATACTTTTTTAATACACAAATTGAGGAGTATCTATTAAAAATGAATTGTCTTACCCTTATGAAGTACGTCGATATGTACAATAAACATCTTGTGTATCCAAATAACCTGATGCTGTTTGTGTTGTAGGATTTGGTAAGTGCCCTGAAGGGGGCGCTCTCCGGCTCTTTGGAGAATCTGATTCTGGGGTTGATGAAGAGTACAGCACAGTATGACGCCACTGAACTGAAATCTTCAATGAAGGTATGTTTACATAGATCTGTAATTGTTTATCGTCTCTTTTTTGTTGAAGTCTCAAAACGAATCTCGTTCTTCATATTTAATAATTATTTCTGAATAATGTATGACTAGCATGAATAAAAGAACCTACAACACTGATCAAAAGTTTGGTTTCTTATGCTCACCGATGCTTTTTGATGGATAGAAAGTTTTAAAATGTCATCATTTATTTGAAATGCAAATCAATTTAATTTATCCATGAACAAAAGCATTAATTTCTTTCCAAACAACAGAAAACAAAAGTCTTAATGATCCCAGACTTTTGAACAGTAGCATAGTCACATGTCACTGTATTTATGTGACACTATGTTGTTTTCTGCAGGGTCTGGGCACTGATGAGGAGAGTCTTATTGAAATGGTCTGCTCTCGCAATAATGAAGAGCTCATGGAAATCAAGAGGGTTTACAGAGAGAGTGAGTAATGCTGGCGCTTAAAAGACATAAAAACATATGTACATTAGCTTATGAAAATACAGGCTGATGGTCGACCTGCTAGGCATTGCTGCCTGATGCACATCCACCTTTTGTGCAGGTGTACTTCTCTGAACACCTCTCTGGGCATGAACGGGTTATCAGCTTGGGACCACCAGTCATGGATGTTTCGCTCCTTTAACTTTAATACATCTCCTGACGTTGGAGCGATGGCAGGGATCTCTCCCAGACCCCCTGCTGATGCCTTAGGTGTTATTTGGCCCCCAACACCTATGCTTCCTTCTTACCCACAGCCAAAAGCTGCCCTGCACTTCCCTTCTCTTTTCTTCTCTTCTCTGTTTGCGGATTCGCTCTGCCCTCCGAAGGCTGGCAAAGTTCTTCTTCACCTCCTTCCACAGTAACTTCAGGCCCTCTGAAGTTAGTCACCTTCTCCAATTCACACCTACATCTTCTCATAATTATATAATCATTGCCTATATCCGTTCCGATAAGTCTGTCTGGTTTGGCCCTTCTTCCACCCCGCCTCTCTGAGGGCCATCGAGTTCTCCTTTATTCGTATTCTTAGTTTGTTTTGGTGTCCTATTAGGGACCGATGGGTATGGCAATTAGCCTGTTACCCCCGATGCAGATTTTCCTGCGGTCATCCAGTCTCTCCTGGCTGTCCTTGAGATGCCAACTGCCCTTTCACAGTAGTCACTGGATGCCTCCAGTTTGAGCATATTTAAATAAAAGCTGATGGTTGACCTGCTGGCATTGCTACCTGACGCACCTCCACCAGTGCCTTTTGTGCAGGTTCCCTCCTTTGAACACCTCTCTGGGCATAAACCGGTCATCTGCTTGGGACCACCAATTATGGATGTTTTGTTCCTTTAACCCCAGTACATCTCCTGTAGGCAGAGCGCTGGCAGGGATCTCTCCCAGCCACCCCCTGCTGACCCCTATGCTTCCTCTTTACCCACAGCCAAAAGCTGCCCTTCTCTGCCTCCTCTGCCAGTTCTTTTATGGCTTTTTGACACCTTGCTCCTGTGCAACCCATGTCACGGAGCAGGTTGACCGTTGTGGACCCGACGAAGCCTCTGCATCCCACTTCGACGGGACACGTAATGGCTTTCTAGCCAGCCTCAGTGCCGTCTTCTGTCAGGTCTGCATTCTTGGCACACTTCCGCTCGTTGGCACCCTCCATGCCCTCCTCCCATGGGACAATGAGCTCTACCAACAGGATGGTCTTACCTGGCTCTGACCACATAATCAAATCTGGCCGTAGCAATGTTTCAACAATTAAATTAGAATTAGAGCTGCCTCCCCAGGTCGACCCTCATGCTCCACTCTTTGCCAGGTGAGAGGACCCAAGATGTATTCCTCTAGTGAATAGGGCTGATGTTTTCCTTGCAAACAGGATGGGACATCTCGTTGGCACAGAAGGTCTACTATTAGCCTCCTGTCTGCATGACTCTGCCACCTCTGCTAGCTTCCTCAACACCAGTACTGATATCCCTTTCTTTTTCTCTTTGCAGTGTTTAAGAAGGACTTAGAGAAAGATATTTCTGGAGACACATCTGGTGATGTCGCTAAGCTGCTCCTGGCCCTTGTACAGGTATCATAGATTACTTTAATAGTAATAATATTCAACCGGTAATTCCTTTACCGCCAAGATAGTTTGCAAACTGCAGATTCTGTGTTGCTGTACTCTATTCAATATACTTTATTCACTCTCGTTCACAGGCCAAAAGAGATGAGCCGAGTAACGTGGTGGACTATGAGAAGATCGACAATGATGCAAGAGTGAGTAGAGCCATTTTAACTGAGGAAATTCAATTGATTCGCAGTCATAGTGACAGTATATTTACTCAGCATGATTAAAATAATTTTATAATAGTATTTGAAACCACTATGCATGCAGATGACCCATAGTAGTTCTGCTGGAATAACAAAAAAGTTACTTTTTGTAATTGTATGTCTTAATGTCATTTTTTTTAGGCTCTTTATGAAGCTGGAGTGAGAAGAAAAGGAACTGATGTGACCACCTGGCTTTCAATCTTCTCTGAGAGGAGTGTCCCACACTTGCAGAAAGGTGACACTTGAACAGAGCTGTATTTGAAGTCAACTGTCATTATTATTTGTGCAGCAACCTAACCAACAACTCTTTTTCTCAGTGTTTGAAAGATACAAGAGATATAGCCCATATGACATTAAGGAGAGCATTCGAAAGGAGGTGAAGGGAGATCTGGAAAAATCCTTCCTCACACTAGGTATCTATCAGTTCTCTGTTCTTCACATTAGCTGTCAGCACACTTTGATATAGAGATGTGTATGGCATATTTGATGAAGGCTATGCCTGTCCGCTTAATCACTTTTTATACTCTCATGCTTTTATTGGAAATCCTTTTTGTGTCTTTTTAACATAATCACAAGCTGCTTGTAGAGGAACGTGTCATAAAAAAACAGAACATGCAACTATGTAATGAAATCTTTGTTTTTGTACAGTTGAGTGCTTGGAGAACAAACATCTGTATTTTGCCAGCAGACTCAGTGACGCTATGAAGGTAAGTATCTCATTTTGAATGCATGCCTTTTGACATTTGACCTTGACTCATTTTGAGTTGTGCTGATCAGCTTCTTCTATGGAAAAAAGTGTGTCTATACCGAATATTTGGATTTTGATGTTTGCAGAGTAAAAGTGTTAAAGAGAAAGTCATTACCCGCATCATCGTCTCCCGCTGTGAAGTTGATCTTATGAAGGTCCGAGCAGAGTTTAAGAGGAAGTTTGGAAAATCTCTGTACCAAACAATTTTAGTACGTTTCCATTTGTCTCTTTCTTTCTTATTTGTTCAGTTATTTACCACTCTCTTCCTTTCTCTTTTTGCTCAGCTTGCCTTTATTCAAGAAGCATTTTCATCAGAACCTTTCTTGTTTTCTTTTTCTCCTCAGGAGCACACCAAGGGTGACTACCAGAGAGCTCTACTGAACCTCTGTGGAGGAGATGACTAAACATCCGTAATCTTCTGGCCAACAGTGAAGACTTTCTAATACGATTAGCTAAAAAAAATGCAGTATTATTATAAGCATTCTTTGTGTTTTCTTATGTGTTTGATTGAATGAAGGATTTTAAAACAACATTATTTTAATTAATTGTTGTTGATATTAATAAAACACTTTAAGTACTTTTAAAATTTCATGAAGATCTGCGGTTTGTCAGAACTCATTATTTGAAAACTCCTTTTCCAATAGAGGTCACTACAATCATTCCTGTTGTTCAAAAAAAAAATTGTTTTATAAATTAGCCCACGAACACATACATTTATGTTACCCTTTCAGTCGAATCACTTCGACGTTACATATGGTAACTCGCCAGAGAGACCGATTTGCATTTGAGCTTTTACTAAAGACCAATGAATATTGGCGTGTACTGATTGCGCTCAGGTGCGGCTCGTCACTGCGTGAGTATAAGAGAGCACGCGCACAG
>JAUCMU010000125.1:11937589-11953129 GCA_032275025.1 Enteromius treurensis | reverse complement strand
AATGCTTATTGAATTTAATTGAATGTTATTGTATATTAATACAGAGTGCTGAATCTGCGAGTGAGATGAACTGTCATATTCACACAAAAGCGTGTGCTGATCTGACATAGATAAAGAGTGAATGCATGTGTGTGTGTGTGTGTGAGAGAGAGAGAGCACTTGGAGTAATTGATGGAGTTGGATGGGCATTTAATGTTGCGTGTTATGATGCTTGAAATTTTATTGCTGAACTTAATTACTTTTTCGTCCTTTGTTTTCTTTACGAAACAGTCTTGCCACAACAAACAGAATAACATCTCAGGAAATGCTTAGGTGAACATTGTACCGTCCGTGAAAGGAATTAAATAATTAATTTAAGATGCTCAGAGTCCGAGCAAAAAAAAAAAAAAAAGGTATTTTCTGCAAGTCAGCGTTACCCTCTGAACAGAATGGGGATGGAGCATTATCATGTAAAACTATTGGAATTACATCATGTGATAATACTTCATGGGTTAATGAGTGACAAAAAATAAGCCAAAACGGAAGAAAAAGAAAGTGTGGAAGTGTTTTGTTTATAGTGATTCAGTTGAATAGAATGTTAATTACATTTAAATAACGTAGTATAATTATCTTTGTACTCATGTGGTCTTTGAAAGGTAACTGTACTAAAAACAGAATAATTTTTCATGTAAGCTTATCTGTAATAATCATCATTTACTCGCCCTGACCAAACCTATATGCATTTCTTTCTTTTGTGAAATGCAAAGAATATATAGGCTATTTTGTGTGTGTATATTGTGTGTGTTTGTGTGTGTGTTCTGCAGAAAACAAGTAATACATTTAAAAAAAAATGTGGGTGATTTAGTTTGATATCATAATTATTATTTATCTTTATCAACAGCATAACGGTTGAGTGTCATGCCTCCTGAAAAGTTTTTCTATATGATCCCATAATGATTTGATGCAGGGTTAGATTCCGGCCTTTTTTTACTACAACATGAGGAAGAATTCCAGAAAGACTCTGCGACCCCCAAACGTGTTAATATCTGATGTGTGTTTTCTCTTCTGCCCCGCTGGTGCTTTTTCTGATGAAGAACAATGAAGATATATCAACGAGCTCTGTGGCCTCTGTCACTTCTCCCATCCTCTCGTCTTCTGCATGCTAATCAGCGAGCTGGGTGCGCCGCCCTGCTAGATTATTATAAATGCTGTTTATGGTCCTGCTATGACAACTGTGAAGGACACGGCAAAGAATTTATCATGGGATGGTTTTCCTAGCGTCAAAATGCGTTATGGTATTGTAAATGACCCTTGATAATGAAAGAAGATCCTCTTGTTTCCTGCAATAAGACTGAATGAAACATCAGGCACTTCACAGTCAGGTTTATCGTTCGAGCATGGCTCATTGCGATTTGGCTTCTCATTACAAAAGTTTTTTTCTTATTTCTCTTTTGCGGAAGTCATGTCGACAAATAAAACATCCATCACCTCCAGTGTTAGCTTGGTAAAAAGCAATCTAATTTTTTGTTTTTAAAGCAACATCTTAAGCATTAAACTAAGCTTAATACTTTGTCCTGCCAAACGGGTAATGATACATGCTAACAGAGCCAAACAGGGTGCAAAGCTCATGTGTTTGTGTAAGTATGCAAACATATGGCAGTGATGGAGAGATAGGCATGGCCTCAGGGAGCGCTCGGCAGGCATGGCACCCTCTGCATCATGGCTCCTCTACAAAGACAGTCGGAGAAGCTTCACAGACCTATGGGCTTCGCCCGTCTGTCAGTTATTTGTTAACCAAGCAAGTGCTAAAATAGAAATGCTGGATACATATCCAAATGCTAATGATATATACAATAAAACAAAAGTTTGAATTTAATAGTTTTTCTGCTTTAAAAAATTGATGGATCAATTAATTATTGAAATTAAACAAGAAATTTGTTGTTAGCACACTGTCTGTATGCACTGATTTTTTTATTTTTTTATTTTTTTTTAATAATGCAATTTAGCATAATCTACAGCGTAATGTCAGCAGCATTAATTAATGTTAAGTAACCTATTGAAGTGGATTTAGTCAAATTAAATTATTTTCTTTACTTAAATACACCCACATAATCATTCACTTATATATGTATATAGTATTTGTTCTAAAATGTTGAAGGTCTAAAACTGTCTATAATGAATGCAGTCCCAGAGCAGTTCAGTCTGAGCTTTACGGCTGACAGTAAAACATTTCAGTGCTGAAGAAATTTTGCTCTTGTTGAAATACTGGCCCCGTGTTGTCATGGATGACATACGGTTATTTTTCGTGAGGCTGAGACATATTTTATCATAATCAGTATATGACGAGAGAGTGGGGCCTTGCACACATCATTGGCTTTTCTTGCTTAGTTAGATGGTGAAGGTCAGAGTTCTTAGCCTTTATGGTTGTTTAACTTTAAAGAATTATGGCATGTAAAGAACACACCCCATTTATTTTCTCCTCAATTGGAGGCAAGTTTCTCAGAAGCACAAAGGGGTTTACTTTACAGCGATTGAATTATTTTCAGTGCATTTGTATGAAATAACTTTTTATTTGCATTAGTGCTGTTCAAAAAACAACATTTTTGTTTACATAATATATGTGTGTGTGCTTTGTATATTTATTATGTATATAAATACACACATTCAGTGTATAAATAATATTTACTTTATTTAATGTATTAGTTTAAGTTTACACTTATGTCTTTATATTCATATAATTTATATGATATATTTAATATAATAACATTTTTTTTCCTATATATGCATGCATGTGTGACATGACATTTGTAATGCCAATTTTGCATAGATTACCAGAAAAGAGGAGTGACTATGACCACTAGAGGGAGAGAAAAACCCTAGTTTATTAGTGAATTACTACAAGCTCAAATAAAGGAGATTGAAAAAAGATGATTTTTGTGAAGTTACAGACAACAAAGCAGTGAATTATAAATCTATGTATATGCATTTGTATGCTGAATTTCTCTAAAACTGGGGAAAAAATTTATTCCTTTGCTTTAAAACCACTCTTTAACTCCAACATACAGCTGGTAAAAGATAGTTCAGGATAGTTTTCTCCCTGGTGGCAGTTTCTGTTCACTATTTCTGCTCCTTAGTGGTCAGATTTTTAGTGAGGGATTGGCTGTGTCAGAACCTCTTGTATACTTCAAAGCTACCTGTGAATAAAAGCTACCCGTTGTTCCTTTCAAACGCAAACTTGGGAAATTAAAAGTGCTTCACAAGCGCATTAGACCACCAAGCTCTGAATTACCACTCCAATACACAATGTGATGTTGACACCGCCCCCTCTTCAGTCCTGTGGAGCTCTTAGGTGGGAGTCTTTCTCTTTCTCAGTAAGAGGCTTTACTCCAGCCTTATCTTACCCTTGTAACTGTCTCTTGTTGTCCTGAGTCGGGGTCTTTCTGGGTGTTTTAATGAGTCAGGAGTGGGCACCGTGACCCTGAAAATTAAAATCAAACATTTCAGGATAATGACCACAATACAGTATATGCAGAAACATTCAGCTTTTAAAATATATGGGAATTAAACTGTGTTGTTGATGGGTTTTTTTTTTTGCACAGATTTTGAATTCTGTCCATTATTAACATTTGTTATTGACAAAAAGGATTTTGTGGGCTGGCAATATTTTACAATGCAACTTTTTATGCTTTTAAATTAGTGCCGTCAAATTATTAATCGTGATCACATCCAATAAAAAATTAAAAATTAACATGAACGTATATGTGTACTGTATATTTTTATTCTAACACATGGATGTATATATGTAAGAAACATATGGTATGTTTATGTATTAAATATATGTATATGAAATATAATAATATAAATATGAAAAGGTCTGTAACTATTTTGCAAATACGTGTATGTGTGTGTATAATAAATAAACACAGTACACACACATAAACTAAAACTTTTATTTTGGATGTGGTTGTGGATCGCAATTAATAGTTTGAAACCACTATTTTAATCACGGTCACAAAACATCCACTTTTAAAATATTTGAATGTCATAACAAAATATAAAGTGGTGTTTATTTTAATGAAGGTATAAATAGCACGAGTGCACTTTTAAAGCACATGTGTTTATTCTGTTACTGTTCTCTGTCAACTCAATTTGAGCTGACTTTCAACATCCATTAAAAATTACCTTTATGATCAGTTGGTTAAATATAAATACATAAAAATATAGCTCTGAAAAAAGCTTTTGCTTTTTTATGAAATGCAGACAATTGCACATACTGTGGATTCAGTGAAATGTAAGATATACTATAGTAGGGCAATTGTTAAAAAAAATGAAAGCTGAGTATTGATCAATGGCCAAGCTTCCCAGTGATGATCAGTAATGTAAACTTTAATAACGAGCATATAATTAAACCGCCAGAACTTTATTCAAACACTGCGCCATGAATCAGACGGTTTATGAGCTCCTGAGAGCTTTGTTTGTTGTAATGGAACTTTACCAGGAGGCAATCTGTTGTCACAGCAATCAGCTGCCACGGCTTGAATAAATCATTCTATTCAGCTACAGCTCGTTCTGTTTGATTTGCTTTGACCTAAATAGTACAGCTCACATTGAGGTACAGTTGCCCTTTGTGTGTGTCCATCCGTACTTCTCAAAGTTTTCTAGGAAATATTATGCCTGGTGTTTGTTTGAGTTCTAGACTCCAAATGTATATCCTGCTGTCGGGAATTGCTAACAATAGCTATTTTTATGCTTTTGTTAATGAAATAAACACATTCTTTTTTTAACAGTATTGTGATATTGACCCATTCTCAGTTACAGTATGGTATCCTTTTCTGCTCTGGTTGAACAAATTTGACTTGTTAGAATGAAAACCTAGTCAGTTTCCTCCATCCATTTTGGGATAATTGGCTGAAGGGTAAATGGGAGCCATCAAATTGACCCTTATTTAGAAAGAGTGTTTTTATGGAGGCTTGAGTAATTTACTCTCACAGACTAACCATTTCCATTGTAATCAGCTCACCCTCTTTCTTGAGGCCACACACCTGCGGAAGACAGACAGAGATATCCAGGTGTTAGACACACTATCTAACACTTTATAGGGTTCTGTGTTTATATACCACTTTTTATATGATGAAAAATCAGATCAGCATGTCTACAGACAAATGAAGATATAGTGTTCTGAAGACGGTTACCATATCCTTGAAACCCAACAATCAGCACAGGTTAGTTAAAAATGGATAGCTGTGTTTGCAATTGCTCCAATTGGGCCAGAGAAGATTTTAGTTCAAAGTACACTACTCATTACCAATTATCTTCTCGTTGACTGTAAATAGACTGATAATAGAACAAAGTTAACATGAACAAAGCACAGACAAGTTAATCCCAATAACAAAAGGTCAATTATTAGTTCCTGACGTTGGGAAGGACTTAACACAGATCAAAGAAATTCAGGGCATTGTTATGAGCCAGAAGAAAATGTCCTTCCTGTTAATGCAACACCGGTAGGAACGTTTTAAACCCTGAAGTAATTAGCTGCTTTCTTTAGTTTACTTAATTTCAACAATATATTATGATCCTCTTAATTTAGAAGCTGAGAGCTTGTAGGTTCTCGTAAAATCATCATTTTTAATAGATATGGCTGGCTAAGAAAAATGTGTCTCAGAGCTGGAAGCAGCTCCTGACCTCCTCCATCTCGCTCTGCGCACAGAAACATGCTGCCCTTTGTCACCTCAGGTGCAAATGACCCTTTGAAGTGTCGTAGAGGTGTTAGTTTATGAGAAACAAGGAAGATTCCTGCTCGGCCTAAATCAACCTGTCAGTCAGCGCCTGCAGGGGAAACAGCAGAGCTCAGTCTGTCATTACACTCACACGTTTAAAACATCACAACACCTGACAGCTGAAGACGCCCTAGAGCTTCAGAGAAGAATTGCAGTTAGGTGGGGTGTTAATCATTGCATTGTTTTCGTGAAAATGACTGTTTGTGTGAACTGGTTGTTTGGAAAAGTGACGTCCTGAAGCATAGTTATCATGTCAAATCTTTATCTGTTTATCTACTTGTCCGTGGTTGATTATTATACTGGTGATTACACCTTCCTTCAGTGTTGCCAAGTCTGTGTTTATCCTGCAGAATTTGGCTACTTTAACGCTGTTACTGCACATTGCTTTATATGTTTAAGCCACCTCGGAATATGATTTTAGGCTAGTTTTTGAGTAGCGATTGTGAAAAAATGCAATAACATAAAATAATGTTTTCTGCATTCCACTTGTGCCTTTTGCAGCTTCTCGTACATAACATGATGTAGCCATTGGGTGCTAGTTCAGTTTTTAAAAAGAAATCTTTCTACAACAAAGATTAATCTGCAGATCTTTTTTAGGAATGTGCCTTTGTGCATACAGAGATCTGACTGCTAACTTGGGATTGTGTTTTTCAGCAATAGTGTGCACTCTTCTTCTTTGTGCATTTGTCTTTTTTCTACTTGAAAGAAATGTTTGTTGTTAATTGAAAATGTGTAGGCCTTCTTGCATTATCATGATGGTATATTGTGATTACACATTCAGTGGCATAAAATGGTCTTAAACTGACAATAATATTGCTTATCGCAATTATTTATGTCAATATATCGCACAACAAACAGTTGTTATCGTGACAGGCTTAGCGATTGGGCGGGATTTGTTGTGAAAACCTGGCAACCCTACATTCCTTTACTCTTCTAATGTGAAAGGGGAAAAGCAGGTTGATACTGTATATTAGTTTGTAATGTTTCGTACCTAGAATTTTACTTTCCAGCTGGGACTTGTGACAGCTGCCTTGATTGCACTTGCATTAAACTTTAAAAAAAAGTCTGAGTGATATTGTTGCATTTTTCTTTCAGCATATATGTTGTCAGCATTGCACAAGAGCAGCAGCTGGAGGCCCTGTCATCTTCAGGCTGAAGGTGGAGGGTCATTGACGCCACCTTATCAGATCAGAATCTGACTTTGTATTAGTGTGTGTTCTGACACAAAGCTCCTTGAGGGCTTCTTCTTATTACAAGAAGAAGCCTTTTTTTCTTGCATAACCCAATAATGTGCAAACTACTGTTTAGAAGTTTGGGGTATGGAAAGTTCTTAACATTTTTTGGGGGAAATATTTATTTTACAAAATTATAATTTAAAACAACTCTTTTATTTTGTTTTATTTTAAAATGCCATTTATTTATGTGATTAGAAAATACATTTTCAACATCATTAATCCAGTCTTCAGTGTTATATGATCCTTATGAAATCATATGCTGATTTTGTGCTCAAGAAACATTCATCAATACTGAGGTGTGGAAACCATGATATATTTAGTTTGTTTCACAGTGTTTAGTGCCACATTAAAAAATACAAAAAACTAAGAGTAGGAGATTAAAGTCATAGTGTTTTGAGAAATAAATAATAGCAATAGAAAAATAAAAAATAGAATAAAAAGAATAAAGTGAAAATATTTTTAGAATAAAGAAATGTTTTGATAATAAAGTCAAAATATTTTGAAACAGTTCAAAAAATAATCTTTCCCCTCTGATCAATTTAATTAAATGTAAATTTATAATCCTTGCTGAATAAAAGCATTAATTTCATTAATTATACTGACCCTAAAACAGATTTAATGCTAAAAGTGAAGATTCAGAAGATTGAGTTTTAGGTTATTATTTATTTGCCCAGTGCATTTAATGATTGTTCATCTCACGGAGACTTTAAACTATTGTACTTTTTAGTGTTTTTACAGTTTTACATTGTGTGTTGTAAACTAAAAAAATTCTCTCACTGGAGGTCTCTTTGTGAGACAAAGCAAATGCATTTGCCCACTCACAACACCAAACACGCAGACATGCAGGGGATTGATCACTCAGACCAGCATCGCTGTGTCAACGCATCCAGTCGCCTGGCAACATGTTGAAAGGAGTGAAGTGCATTGACGGGACACAATAGTCCTGGCCAGTGTTTGCTGCCTGATGTTTTATGGCTGACCAAACAGTCCTTGCCGCTCTTGCTCCACTCTAAAAACGTTTCGTTTTTAGAGTGTTTACCCACAGCACTTTCTTTGAAATCATTCTGTGATCCGTCATTTTTGATTTAGATCTGCAAACACTGATATTAAAATGCAATGTTTTACAACCTGTAAAAGATAGCTTTAGATAGCTTTGACAAGATTTACTTTTAGTATTTTGTGTTTTAGTATAAGTCGAGAAAAAGTCCAGTGGTCAATGGATGACCATTTAACTGCTGTTTCTTGAGCTAATATTGGCAGTCCCACCCAGTGGTGTAATTTGTCTCACAGTCTCTGCTTAGGAGCATGAATTAAATGTTGACACAGTGATTTCATGCACACACAGGCGTTTGGCTGGTTCGAGCAGAGAGACTCCCTGCACCTGCTGCTGCTTTCAGCTACAGCCATGCTGATTATTACGGCTTGGAATGGATATACTTGTACTGTGTATCCTGTACAAGAGTCATTGTCAGGGGAGAAATCGGGGCACAACAACAGGGCTGTATTTTTTCATGCTCATTTGTTTTGATTTATTTAAAGATTTATCTTTTAAAATATTCTTTGAATCTTACTATATTGGGTGGATAAGGTGGTTATTGATGGGTGGTAACTACTATTTTTGGTTAAACAAGTCTTTAAAGACTTTAAAGTCTTTTTGTGTGTTTGTGATTTTTCACTCTCCAGGCTCCGCAGCTTGTTGATTTATGGTCTTATAAATATCCCTGCCATCCCCTGCCTGAGCATGTTCAGGTATTTTGCTCATAAATATGCACGCCCCAAATGAATAACGTCACAGGGAGAAATAAATAAGGCTATTTAACTTACTGCAGGCAAAATTTCCCTCCAAATAGGTTCTGTGAGTTGATTTCAACATTAGTTTTTCTAGCGATTATAAAAAACAGGTTCCTGTTTCTCTTGTATGCCGGGTTAAGTCTGCCTCATTATTCAGGCCCCTGCCAATATGCATTAAGAAATTGATAAATTACACATGCTAATTATCTTGGATGTTTCTCCATTTTAATGCATTCTTTAAATTAAAGTTGAAAGTATGAAATGTTATGTGTAGTGAGCAAACAACCTAGACTTACCTTACCTTGCAAAAAATGTCATGTTAGTACAAGCATTCAAAGCTATAATACGTTTTCAGTTAAATTGAAATATAAAGACATTTTAAATGAAAAATACTTATTTCTTGAAGAAAGCTTTGAATCGCCTGTTGTGATTTTCTGTTATTTTTCATGTTCTGTTATCAACATGTTAATGGATTATTGAAATTCAGCAGAAAGACTTTTAAAGATTTTTTTATTCAGGCCCTAATATCAGTATTTAGATATTTGATTAATTTATTTTATTAAAATAATATAGCCTGCAGAAAAACTGCTGAGTGAAGATCTTTTGACATTTCTCGGGTCATAGCCTACAGTTCGTAGATTAAATTAGTTTATGTGGGCTAAAAATATTTGGAAGCCATACTAAAAAATGTAAATAATAATAATAATAATAATAAATAAATAAATAAAAAGATCTCAGAACTAACTAAGCTGTTTTTGTTTTACTGTAATTACTGTAATTGTTGTTAGCCAACTGATCATGTATTTTTCATTGATGTATAAAGTCAGTTCTTCTTATAAGATGTGAGAGTATAATCAGTTACTTCATCACATCAACAATATATGGGCGTTTTCCAGTAAAGTTTAGCAAACCAAAAAGTGTACAAATAGGCTACTTTGTCTTAATTTGGAAGTATTTATTTTGTGAAATGTTTTTTAAGGTATTTTTCTTATTTGCTTAAATGCCAGTCACATTCATACAAATATTTTTTATTAATATCACATTTTTTATTGCATTATTATTTGTTTTAGTTGGAACAAAAACTGTTCAAATTAGGCATCATTTTGTAGATTTATTCTATAAAGCCAGTGAAGAGACTAACTGGCCCAATAAGTGTATTTTAAGCTTAGGATTGTTTGTCTGTTCCTTTCAATTTATAAAAGCAATTTACAACACATAATTATGCTATTAATACATGTTGTTCATTACTATTTTTTATTATGCCTGTTATTATTTCGTTTTGTTATTTCGTATTGTTTGTTGTTTTTTGACCATGCATTGAAACAAATCTCTATAATGCAATATTAATATTGAGCAACTGTTTCATACAAATTAAAATGACATAAGTCTAATGATATGATCAGAAGGTTTATAATTTATTTCAGGTATACGTGAAAAGCAGCATGCTAGTACATCAGAGCATGTCAACATTATACAGAAAACTTATATACAACAGCTTTGACTATATTTTCAATGAAGCAGATAAATTAGGCTGAGCATTGTTCACAGAACAACATCTCTTTTGATATTTGTAACGTCACACCAAAAGTGCATTGTACGGGAATATTTCCATTTGTATATTTCTACACTGCTACACGGAAACCCTGCAGCATCTGTGCTTATACATGCGATTCTCAGTCTCTGTCGGTTTCCTTCGATGAAACTTCGTGGTTTAAAAAAAGCCCAAAATTTTAAGTTACTTGAAAAAATTATCTACATGGAGAATGGTCGTCTTTGTAATTCTGCTTAACGAACTTTACTGTCCAAAACTCGCTCGTTCTCACATTTCCATAATCCGTTGTGCATTTTCAGTAAGATGTTTAACTTTCGATAACATGAGGTAGCCTAAATTCATAACAAATATGTCATAGACAAATTGAGCTATGAGCAAGCAGAATATTTAATTCCACTGTATTTTGAAATAGTCACTTTTTATCAGGTTTCGGAAAAGAGGGTGTTCTGTTTTTTGTCTTGCCTTATGGTCGGTGCCAGTGAATCAGGGCAGATGTGAATGGAAAGTTTGAAGTCCCTCTTAAAGTTTTAAGTGACCTCTTGACAGTGCACGGCGACCGAATGGAGCAGCGAGGTCGGGCTCGGTGTGGCGGGGCTGCTCTGGCTGGGGGACGTCGGGCTGAGGGACTGTGGAGAGCCGGAGAGGAAGCCTGGAAGGTGCGCGTGCAGCGCCGGGATGGACACAACCGAAGCGGGAGCGGGTTTGATTGGCACAGGGATCGCCGGTAAACTTTGCGCGCCATGACTCAGGGATTTGAGTGGTACTCCATAGGCAGCATACTCAGCATCTACCACATTACCGCTGTACATGTGGGGCCATGCCGTGGTCAACTGATTGTGTATCTGATAACCCGTAGACATGGACTGCATGGTGGAGAAAGCAAGGCTTCCTGGCATTTTGTAATCTCTGGCAATTATGTTTTCAATGGCAAAGGGGTGTTTGAAAGTGGAGGGTTGCGACACACTTAAGTTGTAGCTGGTCATTTGAGGTAGATGCGTCCCTAAAGCGGTCATTCTGAGCTTCGCTTGTTGCTGGAGGTAATGCGCCGCGTCTGATGGTTTCTGCAGGTGCTCGGAGGTGATCATCACTTTGAATCTCTTGCGACGCCTCAAGAAGCTCCCGTTTTCAAACATGTCACCGCAGCTGGGATGGAGAGCCCAGAAGCTGCCTTTGCCAGGCTGGTCCGGTCTCCGCGGGATCTTGATGAAGCAGTCGTTGAAGGAAAGGTTGTGGCGAAGAGAGTTCTGCCAGCGCTGTGTGTTTTCCCGGTAGTAAGGAAACCTGTCCATAATGAACTTGTAAATTTCGCTGAGCGGGAGCATCTTCTCCGGGCAACTCTGAATGGCCATAGCGGTGAGCGAAATATAGGAATACGGCGGCTTCTGGTCGCTGTACGTGTTTCTTCCAGGGCGAGGCATTTTCTCGAGCGAATTACTTTGAGTTCAGTGATGAATACCTTCAAAACTCTCCGAGTTTGTTGAAAATCGCGCGCTGATCCGAAGTGAAAAGTCAGGCATCTTAATAAATACAGGTGCTTCAGCTGACACTCACTTAATATCCATTCTTGTTAAAAAAAAAAAAAGTTTTGAGCGAGTAAGGCCTATGCAGTGCGCTTCATTGGTTTGTTTTAGGAGTTTGTGAACTGCTGTCCGTTTAACTTCAGCACAGAATCAAAATCTCAAAGTCTTCTCTCATGGTCTTACCCGGACTTCTCTGTGTGTGCTAAAAGTCTGTGTCTCCGTCTGTCCCCCCTTTTTTGTCTCCTCAAGAGCCCTCTGTGTTGTCACATGGCAATCTTCCTCAAGAGGAGGGGCGCGCGCACTGTCTTCTAAACAGTTTTCATTTATACCTCTTTCACGCGACCCGCTGAACCAATAATATTCATCTCTGCCTGAGAGTAGAGCCCTGCGAGAGGCGACTGGATGTGAGATTATGGCATCTAGCTCTGGTGCACGTGAAGTTTGTAAACAGGCCTACACAGAAAATAAACTGTCAGTCAATTAAGGAAAAATAATCATTTAAATCTATAGCCTGCTTCTCCGTTTAAGTTGAGGCTTTTTAGTCCATATAAGTAAAACCTTATCGACATTCTCCTAATTTCTTCCGAAGCATAACTTCTTCATTTTGTTCTTGTTTCCACTCTGAAAATATTTCCTATATAATTAGAAAAATACTGTATTATTTAGTCTATTTCAAATGCACACTATTCTACAAAATGTTTCCACAGGCTGTTTTATTAGTTGCATATATTTGCATCTATTTAAGTTGTCATTTCTGGTTAATTTTCAACACAGTTTTTTTTAAGTAATCAGGCTAGATTTCGTGTTCTAAAACGTGCGACTTTGTAATGCCACGTTTTGTTTTACTTAAACTTTAAGACACCAATTAATTATTTAACTTTTAATTAGCTATTTTTTTTTAGTGCAATGTTTTGTATATGTAACCATAACTGCGTTTCTTTAGGAGGTCTGATAGCCTACTTGACTGTGTCCTAATTTAGTCATTCGATCTTTTATTATAAAAAGCTACAGACAATCACTAGAGACCACACGCAGACAGCTTTCCCTTCACTCCTGAAGAACGGAATTCATGTGCAGAAGCGCAATTGCGATACATGCTGGAATATAGCTTCTTTATATACACACATATATAAAACGAATTGACCGCATAATTGACTTGACATTTTCATTATCAGAGTTTTGTCAAAATCGAAAAAAGAAGAAATCTTCATTATTTATAGCATCAGCGTTAGGTGGATAACTGTTACGTATTTTATTACTAAATATTGTAAACTGAATATTTTTATGATAAGGCCTAATAAATTCTGTTAGCCTACAGATGTAAATGCATTTCATTGTAGACTATAATGTATGAATGACTATTATTCAGATCATCAATAAAATCGAAGAGGCTAATAGAAACACTGTATGACAAAAAACGTGTGATAGCCATGGATAGTGAAAGTTGTTTGTAATTTGAATGTTATTATAAATTAATTACAAATCTTCACCGATGAATATAGTACTGGGATATACAAGGTCTGCAGTCGTGGAGATGTGGTGGCGATACAACGAGAGAGTGTGTGTAAGCAGATGAGCAGACGAAGACTGCCATAATTGGTTTGAGAAGGGTTGACGTCAAGGGCCCTTTGGAGGATGAGCTTATAAATCATGAACCAAACTATGGAGTTATTTTAATCTTTTTATAATGGAACGCTTTATTTGAGAAATTATTTCTAAACACACACACACAACATTATTTACAGTTACAACACCAATTCTTTAAATATTTTATGAATATGTCAAACAGAAAAAATAAACATAAAATATTTCCTAACCTCCTTTTAACTACTTTTTGCCTAATTAACATTAAAAAGGAAAGGTCATTAGCTCAGATTAAGACAACTTTACTTTAAATTTAACAGACAAGTGAATATTTAATATGTATTATTAATGTTGTATTTTATTGTTGTCATTAGTAGGCATACATCTAAAGGAAGGTAGCATTGAATTATCCAGAATACCTAGCTACTGCTTTCGTTGTGTGTGTGTGTGTGTGTGTGTGTAGAGATGCTGCAGTTAACCCTTGACCACTACAAGACTGGGAGCAGGTTGATGCTGTATGCCGTGATGAATGATATTTAGTCTAATGGAGAACATGTGACGCATCTGTATCTGATGAATGAGACTGGCCTGTAAATACAGCTCACTGATGTCACCATGTTGTCTCATCCTCAGCCAGCTCAGAGCCTCGGCTGTTCTCTTATAGCTTTTTGTGCTCGGTTTTCTGTTTGTATTCTGTTTTTTACTGCATTTGCTAGTCTTTTTTTAATTTCCTGATCTGAAAGTTCTGGTAAAACTTGTTACAAAATAAGAATTATAGAGTTGATTGACTTACAATACCAATACACAACCTACAAGAACTTGATGGGGCAGCTGTGGCAGGTCACCAAGAGTTCACCAAGATACCAAGGATGGGCTGTCAGTGTCTGTCAGCCTTAAAGCAACCAGGCCTCACCTACAAGCATAGGGCAACAATTTGTAGTGTGGGAATGACAAGAGTCCTGATAAAGGGTTGACAGCTTAGTGTTGTGAGGTGAAAGATTCCTGTGATAAGTGGCTGAGGATATGTAGACTAAAACTACTGTCAGTGTGTTTTTGAAAGAAAGGCTCACAAAGGCTGCGTTTATTTGTTAAAAATGTTGTTGAAAACATTTATTATTATTATTTTTTTTTTCATTTTTAAAATGTATCTGTATTCGTTTGATTTGTCTGCTGTGAGTGAGATCATAGATGGTTTGTCATTTAAAATGAAAGCACTGAGTTGTCAGTTGCCTTCAAGTACAGCTCAGTGTTATTGTAATTAGATTTTAAAGTGGATTATTGACCTCTCAGCCTCTTATTTTGCTCTCAAGAATCACAGAATATACTTTCCATGGTGTTTGTTTCTGCCCCCTTGTTTATAAATGCTCAAGTGTGTCTGCTTAGATTTGTGTGTTAATGTATGAATGTGTCTATGCGCATACGTTATGCTCTCTGATAGGAGTCTGTGCGAGTGGATCTGAAGTGTGATGGCTGATGATGAGCATGTTTCATGCAAGGATGCAGCTCTTCCTCCTCTTAAGATGGCTATGCATTTCTGGTCTTGTTGCAGAGACATCTTCTCTCAGATGGTAATGAGGCCAGAGGTAGTATTGTGGCACTAGGTGCACCCTCTCAAATGCAGTGCTAATGCGTGACCATGCAAAGGTTTTTCATTACATCCTGAGCTTTTTGTGCCATTTCATTCTTGTTGGTTTTGTTGAAATTATTGAAAAAAAAAACAAGTTGATATTATATTATAGTATTATAAATTACTAAATTAATGGTGTGATTTCATTAAATAATTAAAATCTTGATATTGGTGTGTTCATGAGGTCACATAAACAATAAACATCCTTATTCATTCATCCATATAATCCTTTTGTAATTTTCTTAGGTTTGAAATACTTTTTTAACAATTTGACATATATTTTAAATTGGTCAAATGATTAATTGCAATTAATCACATCCAAAATAAAAGTATTTTTAACATGATACATGTGTGTGATGTGTATATTTATTATGTATATGTAAATACAGACACATACAAGATATATGTGATATCTATTATTAAATAATTTTAAATATAAATCTATTATTTAATATAGAAATGTAACATATTTTTC
>JAUCMU010000125.1:11923432-11937275 GCA_032275025.1 Enteromius treurensis | reverse complement strand
TATACATAATAAATATACACAGTACATATATTATGTAAACAAAAACATAATCATTTTAATCATTTGACAGCACTATTAAAAATCAAATAAATGTATACAATATTGAGCATGTGTAATATTATATATTATTAAATAATATAATATAATATAATTGTATTGGTAAATACAGATCAGTTGTGCTGATTAGAAGCAATTGTGAATGCAGTATAAAGTTAAGCAGCAATACAACAGTTCTTTAATTGTCACCCTACCTTATGGCATCATCAATATTTAATAAATAATTAGAAGCATGATTTTTCCTCAGGAGTCATCACAACTTTAATTGCATTGTGAATTAAATGTTGAGCAACATTATGGGTGGTTCCCGTATTCTGTGATGTCAGGAGAGTTAAAGCAGTGTCACTCTGATCAAAGAGCTTAAATCAGGAGGCAAGTCTGTGCCAGACTATAGCTTGCTCAGTAATATGCTAATGAGATGTCTCTTTCAGAGAGCATATGGGAGGAGCCATTCTAATTAAAGAGATTCAGAGGAGCAGCCTTTTCACTTACACTTCCATATTCATTACAGTAAATGCACTATGCAAATCGAATGTGGTAGTGTGGTAATGCCCTGTTAATTTATTCAAATTTATCAAAGCAGATTTCAGATTTACTAGAACACTTGTAAAACGAACCACTCTTATTATGGCAATGTCTCAGATAGACCACTTTTCTTGATGTGCATTTGTGTCATTGACCAAGACGGATGCTTACGCTGTTTTTTTGGTATTTGATCAATAGTAAATGTCATGTTGTTCAGTGTCATAATATAAATATCAGTGCAGTCTATAATCATTGCTGGTGAAAAAAAGTTTATCGGTTTGTTCAAATCTGATAATTATGATTGTTTGTGTTTAACTCTAAAGCACTCTAAGCTGGAAGCATGACAAAACCTAGACAACCTGCTGGAAAGGTACTAAAGTACAATTTCAAAACCATACACCCACCCCTTCTTTTTAATGTTAAACATTTACTGTTTTATTATTTGTTTTTGTTTTTTGTTAGAAATATTTCAAGATAATCACATAACTGAAATTTGGTTTACTTTATTATCCATACTGAAATTTCTTTTAGAAAAAAAATCATGTTAAAATGTGAGTATCAAATATGATACATCCAGCTTTTTTCTGAATGTTTTTTTTGATATGTCAGTTATCACTGAATTGCATTGCATGAAATGTTTTGCCTCTCACAATACAAAGCTTTAGTAAAATGAAACATAATATACTATATATTATATTTATGGATTTAAATGTCTTCTTACTAAGCCATTTTATTTAAAGTGATAACTATATACATTTTATGTAAGTTTTCTGTTATACTGTTGTGGATCTCATTGATTAATTTTAGAATTTAATCTTATGTTTTGGCCATATAAATATCAGAAGCTATGACAGAATTATATGTATAATATATATATATATATATATATATATATATTGTTACAGATCTGCCAGGCTCTATCCCCAGCCAATCACAGCGCTCACTCTCCCCAGAATTCTAATCAGCATCACCTGCACCTCATCATCACTGCAATCACCAGTGTTTTTCAGCTGCAGGGACAGGACGACTGGTTGCAATCGAAGGAAAGATGAATGCAGCCAAGTACAGGGATATCCTGGAAAAAAACCTTCTCCAGAGTGCTCAGGACCTTAGACTGGGTGAAGGTTTACCTTCCAACAAGCCAATGACCCTAAGCACACAGCTAAAAGGAGGAATGGCAGAGCATCCCCAAATCCAGGTGTGAAAAACTTGTTGCATCTTTTCCAAAAAGAATCATGGCTGTATTCGATCAAAAGGGTGCTTCTACTAAATACTGAGCAAAGGGTCTGACTACTTAGGATCATGTGATTATTTAAGTATTTCATATTTAATAAATCTGCAAAAATGTCAACAATTCTGTGTTTCTCTGTCAATATGGGGTGCTGTGTGTACATTAATGAGGAAAAAAAATTTACTTAAATGATTTTAGCAAATGGTTGCAATATAACAAAGAGTGAAAAACCGTACCCACTGTATACACTTATAAATTATTTATTTATTTTTAGTTTAGACCTCTGAATAGCATTGAGATATCATCTCCTCTTTGAATATGAGCTCCATATTCTACAGCAGGGGTAGGCAACGTTGAGTGCTGGAGTGTTGATGTCCTGCAGAGTTTAGCTGCAACCCTGAAAAAAAACTCACCTGCCTGTAGCCTTGAAGACCTTTGAATAGCTTGTTCAGGTGTGTTTGATTAGGGTTGGAGTGAAATTCTGCAGGACATCGACACTTCAGGACTGCCTACTCCTGTTCTACAGGATTATATATGAGCAGTTAAAAGCCTGATGTATCTTGATACTTTAATAAAAAACACAGTTTTTTACTAATTTATCTGAAGTTCAATGAACTTCCATTTCCAAACAAATTTCATTTGTCATTATTTCATCTGCTTTATGGGGTTGACGTTTAACCCCATAATTTAATTTAAGTTTTTAACTTAACTTAATTGACTCCAGGACAATGATTAAAGGCAATATAAAGCAAACAGTGGAAGTGAAATGTCACAAAAGGCATATTTGAAATATAAAAGTTTCTTAATCTTTTGGATCTAAATTAGGGTAAGTATCTTGTGTTATCAAGCGTCTGTGAGTGGTTAATACAAGATGTTGTGTATTCTTATCCCACCTGTACTAATGACCCAAGTTTTCTTAAGTACACACATAAAAACACAGTGTTGTCTCTCCATCACCACACACACACACACAAAAACACACCTCCTCCTACTACCCTCTCTCCACCTGCCATATTAGCAGGGTGGATTTATGACATCGTTAGCTTAAAGTATTAGCTATGCTGGGACAGACCATGACTTTTATTAATTAGATTAATCTAGAGGCCCTTACTCAGAGTGTGATGAACTCTGCATGCTCCAGAGAAACATATCTGTCCCCATGCTGTGCTAAGGCTCTGACATGAGTGGCACAACATGACCTCAATATCCTTCCTATTAATTATCAAAACCTGGACCTTTTAAAGGGTTAATCTTCAGGGTCTGAACGAAAATATCATTACAAACCTGATGTTTGCAGAGCCAAAAAAAACCTTAAACTTCACATTCATCAGAAATAACTATTAACTTCATCACACCAGCTACAAAAGCACGTATAAGCACATAACAGACATCATCCATTCTTTATCATAATCATGCTGTCCACATGAAATTGCTTGAGCGACAGAAGCAGTCCGTAGCGGAGCCACAGAGAGAGAGGCACAGAGCCGAGGTGATGGATACACCGCCGTGAACAGGAATAAGTGCGTTTGTGTGCTTGATAAAGACGAGAGTGGCGAGAGGTGGAAGCTGAAGCTGATTAAAGGAGGGAGAAGCTCCACTCCATCTTGTCTTGTGTCTTGCGTGTCTTATGATATCTTATCATTAGTTCCCCTGACAGTGATTTAGCAGCTGCTATTCTCTCTCATTGCCAGGGAACAGTGTTTAAAAGTAACCTTCTTTTAATAATCCTGCCCATTTATCACCTCCGCTGCTGTCAAAGTGGAGTGGAGGTAGTCAGACAGTAGTTTTTTGGAGCGAGTGTGTGATGTTTAGGCCTAAAGGTCTCAGAGGACTCAGTCCAGATGGAGTCAGGAGTCATGAGACCTTCAGCAGAATATCTGAGGCTCAAGAGTCCAGATATCATCAGCTGAATCAGAGCGGCTTATCGGATACTTATTGCCCTGATCCGCCTAAAGACATCCAGACATTTCTATCTTATAGCGCAGGGGTGTTCGGTCTGGCATGAGACAGTTGGGTATTTTAAACAGTAAGAAATGAAAACTTTTTACATTAAATATACATTAAATTGATAATTAAGTGAAAGTAAAGATATTTATAGTAATATAAATGGCTTTATTTCAAATAAATCATGTTCTTAATCAAGTTTCTATTTGTCAATGAATCCTAAAGCAGCACAATCGTCTTATTTTTAATTTGAATAATGTAGCTTAATTAAAGACTTCTTCACAAAACACACTTATTTTATACACTTATCTTATTTTCCCAATATATTTTCAAATCATTTTATATATTAACATATTTGCAGATATTTAAAGATATTTTTGCAAATTTCAGTTCTTTTAAAATAAAGTACAATTTGAAAATATCAGAAGGTTTGTATTTGTATCTTTCTATACAATATAAATATACAAATATGCAAACCAATTTTTACTGAGAATTTTTCTCATAATAATCATTAGGGAAAAACAACATTAATTTAGTACAAAGAAATTATTTTAAAAAATTATATTTCAGCAATAAAATATTATTTTTATCATTTATTTTGGCTTTATTAAAGTGGCATAAAAAGCTGATATTTAAAAAAAAAATCTGATCTTGTCTAATAGCACATATACTGTTTTCAACAGCATACATTTTTTTTGTGTATATATATATATATATATATATATATATATATATATTTATATAAACATAACTTTATACAGTAGCTTATAGTGTTTGTGTGTGTGAGTTTGCAATCATCTATATGCTGGAGGTTTCAGTGTTTGTTGTGTGCCTGTGTGTGGTAGAGTAGGTAGGTTATGTCTTGTATTTTTATAGTATAAGATCAGTAGCTCTTCTATAGTATATAAGGTTAATCATGAGCCCTCTGACAGCACTCATTTTTCCTCAGCCATGTTTTCTCATTCTCATAGTCTGCATGCACATGTGTATGTGTGTGTGTGTGTGTGTGTGTGTATGTTCTTGCCTGCACCTTTGAGGAGAGATGAATGAGACTGTGTTGGATTCGGTGTAGTTGGTGTGAAGGTGTTGACATTTTGTCAATACAGTATTGGCATTCCAGTTAAGCTGAGCATTAGGCAGATAAATGTGTAGTAAATGGATTGTTTGTTGTTGTGCCCACCATAAATCAGGTAGCACCACTTTAACACACACACATACAAGGTTTAAGGGGCTCTGGTTCTAGTTAATACTTCACTACAGCAGAAAGGCCAGCAGTACCAAAGGCCATTAAGATGTCAATTTGTACAGCTTTAAAATTAATTCTATGTGCTAAAGTAGAGAAAGTGCAAGGTTTTACGCAAGTGTGAAATCTTAATTTGAAATCTCTCATGAGTAAAATAACACCACTTCTCGTGATTTAACTCAACCTCCAACTTCATACGATGTGTAGTTCTGTAAAAATATTGGACTTCATTTGTCTATGCTCTGCTTAATCTCATCATCAGTGTGAATTAGCACATTAATGTAGTTTCTGCAGGGTTTATGAATGATAATCTCTATGACACTAATGGAATGCGTTCTCTGTTCAGCAGAGGTTGAACAAGTCGTGAATCAAGAGGTAATCAGAATGCTTTATGAAAATAAGATCTGCTCACTGCACACTGTATATTAAAAAGATATAGGTAACTTTTCTCACTTGCATTTTGGGGCAGTACATATGAAAATGACAAAATTACAGCAATGGTTAAAGGGATAAATGGTTAAGGGGATAAAACATAGCACAAAAGTTTAATGATGACTTTATCAGCAGCCAGTGCATTTCTGTGACCTTGTATGTGTGTACTTGCACTTGACTCCACTTTTGTTTGTGTTAGTTTGCTTGCATGTCATATTTATTTTTGTACACAGGTCAGTATTTCATTGTGTGGTGTATATACAATATGTGTGGATGGTGCATAGATGGATTATCTGCATTGATTATCTGCGTGTATCATTAATTATCTGGGAAGTGCTCTCAAGGTCACAGGGCTGGAAATTTAATTATGCTGCCACTTTATTAAGTGGTCCATTTAAAAATGCTGAATTGCAGTAATTAATTTGGGGGGCAGTATTCCCATAGGAAATTATTAGTTTTGCTCCTCCCTCCAGATTAAGGGTGTGTGTAAGCGTAAATGAACGTGCATAGACAGTATTTCATTTCTTGTATGACTTGACAGCTGCATTATTGGTGGGTGGTGGTCTTCTTCTTTGACGGCAGGGTCATCACATATACAGTATATTACCAATCACTAACAGGTTGTTCAGTTCTCAATGGTCAGTGCAACCAGGATTTCTTAAAGATATAGTGCATTTCACAAAGGTTTTGGTCTGGTTAAAAAAAAAAATCTGCTATTTGCATAGAAAGAACAGAGTTTATTGACAATCCAGAGCGTGCAGAAATTAGGTTTAGTCTACTGCAAAACAAAATAAGGTCTGTGTATCAAGATATGTGTCATTATGTCTGTGTTAAACAAGTAGACAATAAATTCAGTTGATGTCCAGAAAAAAATTTTCAATCATTAGCCTACTTCAATACTTTAAAGAAAAAGCTTTTTACCTCGACCAGGATGCATTAATTTGAACAGAATTGGAAGTAAAGACATGCTTAAATACATGTTTCAAAAGATTTGCATGTCACGTAAGTGCTGTTCTTTTTTGTGTTCTTTGTGTACAACTATATATTAATTCCTGAGCAATGACTACTGAAAAGCTGATAATGAGTCACTGAAATAAATTATATTTGAACAGAAAACGTACTGTTATATAAGCTAGTGAGGTAGTGTGAACATTTTAAATCAATAAAGGACTGGTGTTGATAAATACCATATACTAATTCTTTAACAATGTATTTGTTTATTATTTATATGTTTATTTACTTTACACTAATCAGTCAATTGGGAGGTTTTAATTTTTATTAATAAATAATTGAGCCATAAATAAAATTAGCCATTGTCACTAAACAGACTCTTCTTTTTAACGTCATGGCATCACAATAGCAGAATGAGTTCCAATGAACCCGCAGCACTGAATAAAAGCAGACGAGCAGAATAAGAGGAGGCTAATCTGTGCTGCTCCAGCATGTGGGGGAGGATCACTGCTTTAACCGGGAAAAACCCAGCATCACAGCGTCCAGGATGAGCTTTGGTCTGGTGGACTGAAAGGCAGTCATCTAAAACGGGGAAATATAACTGAAACGCTGTCCATCAAAGACTATGAGCTGTCACTGGAGTCATATTGAATGTTTTTTTTCTATTTGAACAGAACAGGACATGTGTGAATAAAATAAAGGCCTCACATGGTCTTCCTCTGATGCCCTTTTCAACTAATATCAGCCCTTGAAAGGATGCTACAGTAAAAAAATTTTATATGATCTTTTCATTTACAGTACATAAAGTTCGGATTTGATCTCTTTGATTTGATTTAAATGTGAGTGTATGAGTTCATTTTTCTCTACATCACCTGGCATCTTTTTTGTTCATCAGAATGAATGGCCTCAGAATCGTTTTGCATTCATAATGCTGGAGCTGCATGAGAAAATATCCAGTTTGTGGTTAATCATGCTGTTATACGGCAATGGGAGAATTAATTAAGCTTATCCCAGTCTCTGGGGCATTGTTGTGTTAATTGTTCTCATTGACTTGTGTAATTATTTGTTTGCTGATCACATTTGCATACTCTTGAAAATCCTGTTGATGAATGGTGTAATGATTGGTGATAAGCTGTGCTGTCTGTAACAGCCCGTGTGCTGTAAAATGAGAGAGACTCCCAATGAAAATCAGCTTAACTCACGACTAGAGATGCAGTATCACAGTACACTGCCTCGTGTCCCATATAAATGATTTGCACTGACCCCCATCTCTGCTTCGAGAGAGGTCAGAGGTCAAAAGAGGGTGAAAGTTCCCAGTAAATAACATGGGTTACTGAGGTCATGTAGGAACAATTTTAACCTCCAAAGACTACACTCAATTATTATATATCTGTCTTTATAGATTTGTTTTTAAACCGTGTTTCATCTAAATTCTAATAAAAATGCCACGGTCTGTTTCTTGATAGAAATCTAAAGACCTTATAAAAGGAATTATTTAATAAATGGTCCAAACACAGACACTACATTTTCAAACGGACAAATCTGTCTTAATCTGGCTTATTTAACAATGCTGCTGCAGTCCCGTTAAAGAGAGTCTTTACACAGCAAAACAGAAACAAAATCATCCAGCAAAAGTGAGATACTAAATAAATGTTGGAATACTCCACATGCCAACAAATAACTAAACAAATGCATCAAAGCGAGGGAAAAAGCAAAAGGTCCAGCATAAATGAAGTATGAATAAATCTGCGGTGTAGTGGTCATGTTTTCTGATTTCAAAGGTAATTCGGTTTGACACAGTAATTAAATGAAGGAAGCAGCTCCCATTTCTGCCAGCCTCTCTGTATCCATCATCGTTTAAAACCCACCATCCTCCACTGCACACAAACACACGCTCAAGAGGAGATGAATAAGCTAAACGAATGCCATTATTCCAACACAGACAGAACAGAACCATTGATCAATGTTGATGGTTTGGTTTGAGCCCACATTCTCGCATTGTATCCAAATAATTGCATACCATTTTTTCATCTATTTAGCAGGTGCCTTATTTGCATTCTCTTAAAAATGAAATCATTACAAGGATGTGTCATTTCAGATAGCTCTATAAACACTTCCATTCATTATCAACATCAGTTTATTAAGCTAAAGCGCGGTGAGTATTTGACCAAATCTCTTTCAAACTATGATTTATCAGTGCTTTTCTCTGTGTAGATGCTTATTCCAGCATCTGCTGGCATCTTCATTTGTCTGTGTAAAGTGTTACTAATGAAAAGCTGCATTTAGGCTCAGCTTCTGCTTTTGGTTGGATCGAACCCTGAACCCCTAACCCTATCTTTAATGAATTTAGTTAATTAAAATGATGTATTAAAACTTTAAAATTACAAAGCTGAAATGTGCAGATATTGCCCATATTTAGATTTGTATTTAAGTGGTAAAAAACATGCATCATACTGAGTTAAATTTCCCAGTTTATTTCATTGCAATTCACTGAATTGTAGATGCCCCACAGATGCTGACAATATTTAACTGCTCATGAAATTCATGAATATTTCCAGTACAGTGTAATTTAATTTCCACCACATCTCAGATGTGTTTTGACACTTTAAACATTTTTTTAAGTGACTTCTTTGTTGCTGCTTAGACATGCTTATATAACGCTAACGTTTTATTTATGCTTAATAAAAACAATTTTATTTCCATAACAAAATTACCTCTTGATTTTAGTTGATAAATAACTTAATAAATTGATTTTATGATCTTATATTTCTTTTAATGTTTCATACTTTTTCGTGTCATGCTTTTCAGTGGCATTTTGTATCTACTTAATATGGCACTCAAGTAGAGTTCTGGTAAAAATAGCTTACGAAAATTACGGCATGATTTTTAAAAAACAATCTATTATTTGTGACCTTTTTAAAATAAGAAAACCCCAAATATGCTTTAATAAAATGGGAATCACAAACGTCCAAAGAACGTTTAAAAAACCGATGAAAATTAATTCAGAAATGTACAGTTTACAGTATTTTAGGAACCGCCTAAGGGACGTTCATGAGATTAAAGGGTAATAACAATTATGGCTGGACTTGTCTTCTGCTGCCATCTACTGGCATTTTGAGATTGATCAAGTCTTCATTATTTTCTCCCTCACTTTACGTGGCAAGAATTAGGGATGGATAATGTTAATGTGAATAACAAACAGCCACACATCTCTTCATTGTACTTGAATATAAGGATGCATTTGTGCCAAAAAAAGAACCGACTCTTTGTATACATTTGTCCTTTTATCAGAACAAATCGGCAATGACTGTAACGTTAGATAAAAACAAGTGTGTAGCACAAATTAATTAATTAATTCTATTTTTTTATTTTGTGCTATTTACGCTATAGCAAACAGGGAAAACGACAACAACAAAAAGCAAAGCATTGTTATATATGAGTTAATTTCGATTTTCATATTAAAAAGAAATTGTACGCGCTCCTAGATGATTGGTTTCCTCCTACCTTCACGGGCGGAGATTTATGTCCCTCGCGGGTTTCCGTAGCGCGATCGCTGTAAGTTTGGATTTTGAGGAAGTGCTCGACCAGCGGGCAAATCACAAAGCATCAGCGAAGATCCCACGGTTATTTTAAACAGAACAGCCTTCAGCTTTCGCACTAAAAATACACTATGGCATATCAACTCTACAGAAACACGACACTCGGGAACAGTCTACAAGAGAGTCTTGATGAACTTATTCAGGTAAGAGTGCTGAATCAAAGTGAAGTTATCTAGCTTGATTGCTAGCCAGCGCAGGATGATGTGATAGATAAATAACGTTAACGTTAGCGGAATAAAAAACGACCAATGCACATCTAGTCATCTGCATTCGGTGGTTTGCTATATCATTTCTCGCTGCTAGGTCCTATTATTTGTTCTCATCGTGGTTAACGTTAGTGGTGTGTCGGTTTATTAAAGTTAAATGAGCGTTAGCTAACGACAGCTGTGTTTGTAATAGAACTGTTCTTTCTGAATAAGTTCTAAATTAGCTGCTCCAGTGATGGATAAATGAACTATTTTAGCGTTTCTTAGAAGTTTACGTGAAATATTATTTATTTTTGTCACATTACCGCAGATTGGGATCATAACAGTCATATAGTCTGTGTATGATAAATCATAACAATGACGCAGGCAGACTGCATGTACATACTTATGGCTAATAATATTAGCTCTGATGTAAGATGAAATTTCTGAATCGGACCACTCAAGAAACTAGAAAGCCTGTTATCTGACATATTAATAATAATACAGTGAAGCCCGATGGTGTTAAATATGTATGAATTCTCTAACTGAACACTTTTAACTCCATTTTTTTTGTCCTTCCACAGACTCAACAGATCACACCACAGTTAGCTCTTCAAGTACTTTTACAGTTTGATAAGGCTATCAACACAGCACTGGCTAACCGGGTCCGCAACAGGGTCAATTTTAGGGTAAGTTAATGCTCTACAAGAAAAAAAATAGTTGTAATGTTGTCTGCTTATGCAAGAGCATGTGCAGACATAGCTGTGACACACTAGAAATCACTCCTCTTTTGATTTATCCACAGGGTTCTCTGAACACATACAGGTTCTGCGATAATGTCTGGACGTTTGTTTTAAATGACGTTGAGTTTCGAGAGGTGACGGATCTGGTCAAGGTGGACAAAGTAAAAATTGTAGCATGTGATGGCAAAAGTAAGACATCTAATTCGCCTTTCTGAAATTCTGTATTTTCGTATTTGTGATGCAGTCCTCTTTATGAAATGTTTTCTCTGTTATAGACACTGGGTCTAATGCAGCTGAGTGAAACCGAGTTGGAGAGAGCATGAAAGAGAAGTGAGCTGAATTCGCTGGCTTGATGGAAAGGATGAGAAGAATGGAAGACGAGGCACACAGCGGTGGGGACTGTGTATATATTATTTATTGCAAGAAACAGTTCTCCAGCCTTCATACATCAACCTGCTCAGTGGAAGACTGACAAACGTATGGAGCACACAAGGCCTTGGATGTCGCATAAAATTTTTCTTTTTATAAATAAATATATATAATTTCATAGAAATGCCAATGCTTTTCAGTTTGTTACTATTTAGCTTATTCTCTAATAAACTTGTTTTAAATGGTTTTCGGGCTTCTTGAAGATTTGTTTACATTTATTTTTTCATCAAAAATGTATGTGTGCTAGCTGCAAACGCTTTTGAGCGGTTTAATTCTTATCAGCTCTCAACTGTAACCTTAAATGTATCAAAACCATCATATTGAGATGAACCATGTAAATTCAGTGAGTGATTCTGAACACTAAATCAGGCGGGAATGCTATCAGAAGTGAAATCTATAGAACTAATGCCTTTCTTTGTTCCTTACATTGTGTATCCGTTGCAGGAACTGAACAAACAGGTGTTATCTGCATTTTCACTTCAAGTCAAAACTATTTCATATTTTAACCTGTTGAGTTTCTAACTGATAAGGAGAAATTTTTTTTGATAACGCATTGTTTTGTGATTCACCTGAACATTGGCACAGAAGTGATTACGCTTCACATCTAATCCCTGCATTTCGATTTCTTAGTGCTTCCCAAGTCATGACCTAACCATGTGTTTTTTTATTTAGCATTAGAGCCATTTTTGTTTGACTTTTACCCAGATTTACCTTCAATCACCATTTATTAAATCTCCTGCATTAAAGAGCATCACTCATAGGGCAACTCCATTAAGCCTGATTACACACGCGCGCACACGCATACATACAGTTATCAGGGAAGTGGGTCTTTGTGTCAGCGTCATACTATCTGCATCTCACTGTCTTTGGGATGCTGGAGCTGGACATCACTCTGTTAACTTGTTAGTCCTTTTGTGCGCCGGTCACAGAGGTTGTAAGCCTGGATGGTCATGGCTGGACTTTAGGATCTCATAAAAATGGATAACAGGGGCTTTGGAGGGAAAAAGGGCAAAGAGGGGTCTTTTAAGCGTGCATCTATTAAACGTACGTCTTCTGGCTCTCAGAAGGTAAGAGACCTCAACAAGCCTTGAATTTCCTTTCCTTTTTACAGCAACTAACTTGGTTTTCCTGATTTGGTGAAGAAACAAGCCTATATTTAATAATGGGCCCTTATTTAACAAAATAATGGTTGTGACCCATAGAATCATTTCCACGTTTCACCTGTCTGTTTGAGTGATGTATCATAATTCGTATTTAATTTGTTTAAGATTTGAGATGTTTTTTGTTTGACTGATTTTTGTTGATGCATGTTGCAAAAACAGGTTGGTTAACTTTTTACATCAGGAGTGATTTTGTCCATGTGTGTAAACTTATTTGGTGAATGCATTGATTCCAGTGGTTGCCCTGAACTCTGAAGTGTTCGCTTACACCCATGCAGAACCTGTTTTCAGCATTGTCCTTTAATCTTTGGTAATGGCCCAAGAGCACTGGGTAGCTTAAACCCCTGTACTCTCTAAGGCTCAATCTTATGTGATTAATGCAGAGTTCTGTGGAATGAGTCCAAACACACTTAGTGGGCTTACAATGGACGTGAAATGTTTTCAAATCAGCTTGTGTTTTCTAGAGAGAATTGAAAATTGTGTACCAGAGTTCAAGAAAAGATTCAAGGTTGCAGCAGTTCCAGCAATGTCATGATTCACTTGACCTTCCGACTCTGAAAACTGTCTGTTCCATCCTTGTTTAAGTACAAACTGACTAACATGTTTTTTCTTTGTCAATTTCATACATGCTTACAATTACCGTTCACAGCTGGACATGTTTTGTAATATGTGTTCTTTGTTAAGCAGTGTTCACAAAAAAGGCACTTGTAATCATTCATAATATTGTTAGAATATAATAACTCCCAGAATCAAATGATTTGGGGGAATGATAATGAGAGGATGGGAATGGATTATCAATTCTGAAAAAATACCCCAAAAATCCTTTTAAAAAATCCATTGGAAGTGAATCCTGTTGCATTATAGACTATATACTGTATTATTTGTCTTTCTTGTAAACAGTGCGGAAACATTAGACTTCATTTCCTATTGGCAGAGTTGATTTGCTCTTTGCTTGATTTGCTTAGATGAGGATTATATGAGTTGAGCTTCTCACAGAGCTCCTTTATGTAGCTGCTCACGGGGTAGACGTGTGTTAATGTGAGAGCTTTGAGGGACTAAACTGTAATTATGGATCAGTGGGAGCAGATTTTTCTGGTTCACTCTTTCTGTTTAATTTAATCAGTCTTTATCAGGAAGCTAGGGACAGTGTTGGCTATGTATGTGGCTAGATATATGTATGTACATACATATGGATAGTTGACAAATAAAAACTGGACCATGTCCTATGGTGTGACAAAGCAAAAATACAGAAAAACGACATGAAAAAATGTATCCTTATTCACAGAGTTATGCATAGCATTTATCTTCAGTATCTTCTTTTTTACATTCTTTTGTCACACCATA